>JAUELE010251646.1:0-10823 GCA_031471655.1 Diodora aspera | reverse complement strand
TTGCTTTCATTGAGACGGGACTTGCATATGCATGAACTAACCAACATCACCACATCATGCTTGCACCTGACAGGATTCAGAAAAGTGGGTTGATATGCAGAGGAAGTATGAGATAGATGAGCGTTGAGGGTGCGCGAGGAGGCAAGGGAAGATCTTGAACATGATAGAGAGAGTTAAAACTGAACCATGGGGCTCAGTTTGAGGCAAAAAGTGAATGAACGCAAGAAAAATATATTGAGGTTGGAGTTAGAAGTTAAGGAGGCAGGTGGTGATATCAGTGTTGGGGCTCAGTCTGACAATAGGACACAGAAGTGGTTAAAACTTATTCTATGTGATGACAAAAATGATTACCTTGATGCATACTTAAAGAGATTTGAGAGATGGGCTACAATTCAAGGTTGCGATGACACTACATGGAATCCAGATTGAGTATTCTTCTCAAAGGTAAAGTATTGGACGTGTATTCGAGATTATTGAAGGAGGCATTATTACACAGGTACTTACTGACAGAGGAAGGGTTCAGAGATAAATTTAGGACGTGTAAATGGACGTTTGTGAGACAGTTAACACATTTGTCATTCGGCTCAAAATATTGAAGGTCTGAAAGGTATTTTCTTGAAAGAACAGTGTTTAGCAGGTTGCAACAAAGAGCTGTCCTTGTTTCTGGAAGAAAAAAATCACAGAACAGTAGCTGACATGATTGTGCTGGCTGATCAGTATGTGGAAGCCCGAAGTTGTACTGCAGAAGTGGTACACATTTCCTAGTCCAAGAAAGCTGAGTAAGTACGATTCAATGAATGTTGTCAAGCCTCAGAAGAGTATTTCCAGTGGCCAGGAATATGACAGTGATAAAGGAATGACTTCAAGTAGATGTTTTGTATGGAAGAAAGTCGGTCATATTGCTAGGCGTTGCTCCTCTAGGAAAGGGAATAGGGTAAAGCCCCACAAAGTAGGAGAAGCCATAGAAAAACCAGTTCGCGACCGTCTCGAACTAGTTGCAAACCCTAGCACACTGAAAAACTGTTGCGAACAGTTCAGTTGCGTCGCGTCGCTCAGTCTGCACTTGGCTTAATGCACAGTTCTGAACTTTTTATTTTGAGATTTGAATGTGGGTCCAGTCATCTAGACTGTTCCTAATGTGACACCGACTGGTCCGGACAGAGAATGTTGGAGAAGTTGAAGTGACCAATGGACATGATTGCATCGAATCTTCTAGAACAAAAGTAGGTCCTCATGATTCTGGCCTTGGTGTTCCCCTAACACTCAACTGTGGTTGTGAGATGACAGTCCTGAGTGCTTCCTGTTCACAATCCCGTAAACATTTCTCTAGTATGCCTGTAGTCAAAGGAAAACTTGATGGTCAAGTTGTTAGTGTACTGAGGGACACTGGATGTAGTGACATAGTGGTCAAACGATCACTGGTGGACTCTTCTGCTTTAACAGGTGCGAAGAGACAATGCGTTGTAGCAGATGTAACTTTGACCAGTGGCAATGGTATATATTGACACTCCGTTTTCACAGGTGTAGTTGAATCTCTTTGCATGAATAGTCCATTGTATTATGTTACTCTTGGAAATATAGAAGGAGCTCATGGACCAATATGTAGAATGGTGTCTGAAGCTGAAACAGTGAGGGAGTTTGCTATACAACAGAAAGCGAGTTCAAACACGTAATCAAAAGATCTTGAAACCTTTAAAAACGCCTTCAGTGGTTGATTTAGACATGTCATTGGATTATATCAAAAGAGCTCAGCAAGATGACAAAACTCTGGGCCGGGTTCGAACACTTGCAAAATCAGGAGAAGTCAAATTTACAAAGACCAGTCAGTGGAAATATGAATACCACAAAGGGTTGCTGTATCGCATATTTACATCTTCAAAGTTAAACCATGCGACATATTATGTCAGAGGACCACTCCAAAAAGCAGGCCTTCTAACTTTTCATTAGGGCAAATGCTATTGATAGATCAACCTTTCAAAAGAGTCGCCATTGATATTGTAGGCCCTGTTTTCACAGCTACAGACAGAAAGCACAGGTACCCTGAAGCTGTTGCCCTGCAGAATATCGACACTGAGACTGTGGCAGATGCACTTATGCAAATCTTCAGTCGGGTTGGCTTGCCAACATCAAGTTTGACGATGTTTTATTTTGATTGGGAACACGTCTACACTTTAGAAAAACTACTTAACATGCCAAAACAAATGTTTGACTGTGTTTGCATACTGATAGTTGAAATTGAAGGGAAAGACAAGGTAATTTACCTCCAAAGTAAATGGAGCACTAAAGAAAGAAACTAATTGCTCAGGGTCATTTATTGCAATTGCTGTTCAACGACGCCAAGACGCCGAAACCAACGAAAGCTGTGTATGTGGGCCAGAGCTTGGATTCCTGAATGGAACCAGTCAATGGGACCTATCACTGCCATCTCAACAGGAGCCGATCTGGAATTTGAATATAGGGGACGGGGGGGAGCACAACATAGTTCTGGGGCTTGTTCCCCTGGAACATGTTTTGAAATTAACATGCAAAATGGTCCTGTCTCAGCCCATTTCATAGTATATTGGAGGTTAATGTGGTACTAACATAGTAAATAAAATAACAGGGCGACCAGGCCTGTTCAAAGGTTATGGGCCTCGAACGAAAAAAGCTACCAGCAAGATAGACGAAACAGCCTTTAATGATGTTGTGTTAAAAAGACACAGGTGCTTTTCATATTCACGAAGTAAATCACTTCAAATTACATTTGTTCAAATGTTTATTCCTTTTCCATCTTCGTGGAGGCTGCCATTTTGTCCAGCTAGAAATCACATCATCATATCTGATTGGCTGTATCAGCAAACATCAGCAAACAAATGTTTTCAAGGAATAGCATGTCCTAACATAAACATACACGTTTGCTGATGTTTCTTCGTGTTTGGAAACTGGTTTACACTAGCAAACATTTGTTTCCAAACAAAACCAAACACAAAGTTTGCTAAGGTTTGCAAACAAATGTTTGTTAGTGTAGACGGGGCTTTATATGCAAATCAGATTATGTCAGTGACTTTATTTCACACAAAAGTCTTGATTCTAGATTTGTTTTCAAATACTTTTGAGAAAAACGAGATACAGTATCATTGCCGAAAGTTTATTCATTTAAACATACAGCAGAACACGTTTAGCAACAAATCGGTCGGTGGAGTCGTGAAAATATATGATTGACATGGTCCTTGGTTACAGCCCTGGTGAAACTTTCTGACGTTTCTTGTTGATGCAGCAAAATACAGCTGAAAAAGCAAAAATGAGTTTTAATATTATATTTAGAAGTTTCATTCTATAGCATGCATCCCAGATGCTTAAAGCTATAAGTAGCCTGGGGAGTTATTTTCGCCATCCCTTACTACGACCTGACAGAACTGGCAAAGAAAGAGGATCTCCAGTTCACAGGTAGGTATGGGGTATATAACATACGTCTAAGATACGTATCACTGTCGCCTCTCAAACTAGCTGGTTCTCTCTTTATAATTGTACATTTATCAAAAACAAACTCTTTCCTCACAATCCATTTTAGAGGTGAAAGAGATTCATATTTCAGTTGACGTTTCACATGCGCGATAAGATATGCAATGAGCATCATTGTAAATTTCGCAACGTTAGCAAAACACTTTGGCGGGATGCACTATTAATTTGTGCAACAGATAAGTGTAAGGTAGGTTCATCCTAATCATCCTGTCTGTCCGTCCCCCCAAATAGGTAACAACTACCCCATCTTTTGTTGGTGCAAAGTTCACGTGAAGAGGAATCTCACCGTAGATGAATGGATTAATGAGACTGTTTGCGGGGGCTGTGTACTGTGTAACCTGCAGCAAAATAAGGGCTGCCGTCCTGCAATATAATTAACACTTCACATTATTTTTGATTCATCAACCATGTTTAATGACTATATTCACTGAACAATAGTTTATGTAAGTAGCTACATTTATACAGTCTCTCTCCCTGGAAATACTTCTTAGCAATTTTTAAATTTCCCGATTTCCAAACTGAAAAGGAAACACAAGAGTTGAGCATGTTTGTCATAATTCAAGCAAGCTTGGACTCGAAATAAAACACACAAAACAATTATTTTAGTAGTTCATGTTGCTGGGCTGACTGTGGTGAAAATCGTTATGTGTAATGAACGGATTGGATAATTACGTGTAACTGGTGTGCATGAACACTCTCTGCGCTATACTTCCGAATCCCCAACACAGCAGAAAAAACAGATCTGAAATCACAAAAATAAGCAATGTCATGCCATTACTCCACATTGTTTGCCCACGGTATTCACACATTCTGTGGCATTCATTGTTACCTAATAGTAAATATTGGAACGGAGGGATCTCTCATAGACCAGTGCAGGTTATAAATATCAAATGAATGGATGCTATTTCAGGCATTCGTGACTGCACATAATACTCTATGTATTCATTGATGTTACTTCAGTACGAAATGATCACTGTAATCTGTTTATGATTATTTCTATGCACAGATCAAATCCACACAGAGAAAGGGGATTGAGCAGTCCTGGGTGACACAGTTGCAGTGAAAAGGATAACCACCAAGTAAAGCACAATGCACCACTGTACACACATCACAGACTCGGGGACTCCATAACAACACTCTCCCACCTGTACACACATCACAGACTCGGGGACTTGGTGTCTCCTCCATAACAACACTCTCCCACCTGTACCCACATTCACGGAAACAGTCTGCAGAATCGTATCAGCATTGTCACGAATGTAGACCACGGAACTGAGACCATAGACGTGACAAAACTTGGTCTAACATCCTTTGTGGTTCTCAACCAACCCGCAACGACGCGAACCCTTTCATTACTGATCTTTTTG
This sequence comes from Diodora aspera, assembly GCA_031471655.1. Taxonomy (NCBI): domain Eukaryota; kingdom Metazoa; phylum Mollusca; class Gastropoda; order Lepetellida; family Fissurellidae; genus Diodora; species Diodora aspera. The sequence goes on along the minus strand of JAUELE010251646.1, from coordinate 5,955 downwards.
TATGGGGTACAAATAAACTTGATGAGGTCTTTCCTGGAACGCTGCACTCGAAAACGCTACCATTGATGGAACTATTCTTCTATTCACTCTGCTCTGCTCTATGTGTCCTTAGTTGTGCAGGTTTGATCCCTAAATCTACTGCAACCTACACTCGGTGCACGTTTAAACCAAGCACAAACCACTGGGCTCTGGTATTGTGTCCTGACCTACTTCATGAGTTACATTATAATAATTAAATGTACGCTTAGAAGGCACGCACTACTATTCCAATATAAACGAACCTACATCAATCACAGCGCTTTGTGAAATTTATATTCGAGATAATAATTGCAGAGAAGGATGTGTTACCTAATTATTAGTGTGTTGAACTAACTCAATGATGGACAGACAATATCAACTGATTAAATATGCAATTTGATTTGATTACCGAACACGAGAGTCAAGGAGACAACTCGACCAATGGTCTTCAATTCTTCTTGTTCAGCACCCTCGATCTTCTCATACTGTCTCTTCCCTGCAAAGACATGTCGTTTGTTTATAGTACACAGGAAACATTCTGTACATACTGAACAGACTGCGCATTCACTCCACAGATTGACTGAACGCATTCGAAGGATTGACAACAACTATGCATTTAAAATCAGTCCAGTTAATCGACAAATCGACTGAAATTGATATCAAACATGGATACTTGGCACGTTTTTATTTATTTTATGTCATATTTGTATTGACTCATTTCAAAATATCAAATATCTTTAAAACAAAGTTCATCAAAGAATTGTTATATTAGATTTCTCCGATAAGAAAGGAACTAAACCAAGGACGCCGAGAACGGTGGAGGCCACTAATGCCTACAGTGACGAATGCCTACAGAAAAGATTGCGCAATATTATGCACCACGGATCTTTATATGGCCAGATGGCAGTGATATCAGCCCTTGAATGAACTGGTGCATTGTTTTACTGAAGAGTTCACTCATGTCTTCATGGTCTTTATGTTTGGCTTAAACTACTAATCATAAACTAATAATCATAAACTAATAATAAAATGCAGAAAGCCCATATTGATACAGAATATTTATTCATGACAAATGTATCAGAATGAAATTCACAGTACACTTGATAGTACAGATTTACTTTACTTACTTTATAAACGGTGAAAAAATGGGACAGTTTTTGAGATTGTTTATAACTGAAATGGGTGTTTTCTGCAATTATATGCATTCAGAGAGCATCGTATACCATATAACTTTGATGTGCACTAGCTACAATGCTCCTTTTCGTTTCCAACATCCAAAGTATGCTGCTGTATACATAAAGGTCTCATAGATATAGCTCATATACTAGTACATTAAGGTTTTTTTGATTTAAGCTAAACACTATATTTCACAAATAAAACTTTAACATACTGGAAAAAAGTTTCTTTCTCTTTGGATTGATATCTATGTATGGTCTATACTAAATTAACTTGAGCTAAATGACTTACGTCTCTATTAATGATTCCACAGTCATGAGGCACGATTATAAGTTTAGTAGATGTGACTTACATTAATAACTTGTTCCAGTGCACACTGATGTATTTTATCACTGTGGTTTAAAACATGTTTTAAAACACAATTTGTCTTTTACTGTATTATGTGTCTTCTATATTATCTAGTTGAGACTCGTACATCGTTTGGCCATAATATGTACATACATATTACACATTTTACAGACTATCGGACGAAAGTTACCGTAAACGCTAATCTGTACTTCCAGCTACTCTCAAAATCAATCCCTCTGAAAGAACCAAAGGATTCTAATTCTTTCACAATCTGACTTTTTAATTTTAAAATATTGTTTAAGTTTTGTTGATAATAATAATATATGTTGGCCTCTATCTAATGTGGACAGTAAATAGTAATTATGGTAACATTAATTACATTTGGCTATACTACTGTTAAATACGGGGGTGTCAGTTGTATAAACTAGGCATTCGGACACACTTAACACTTTTTCTGTCGCTATTAGTAACTGTAGGCATTCGTCACTGCTGGCATTAGTGGATAGATCCGAGAACAATGGGGAGTCGGACAACTGTCACTGGGGATGCAGGCGAGTGATTTCAAAAGCGAGGTCAGCATACATGGAAAACATTGCTGTCAAAAGGGACAGAACATGCAATTCAATTGTTTTTATCAAAGAGAAGATCAGGTTTATTGAATGCTAGTGTCCGCAAGCTGTAGAATGGCTTATTCCAGGCAATCTCGACGGGCTGAACCGGGGCGAGCGCAACATACATGACAAAGACGGTAGTAAAAGACCTTAGCCATGCCATCATGCTCTTGAAATAAGACGATTGTGCCAAAGCAGAACATCCGCTCACAAGATGTTGGACAGTTTCATCGAACCGATGACATAAACGACATGTCATTGAGTTATTCTCACCGCGATTCATTGCTTGACGGTTACGAGTAGGGAGATCGGCTGCAACGAGACAGCCCTCGGTCTAAGTTTTCAGACCAGCCGACTTCACCCAAGCAAAGGAGTCAGAAGGACTGCTATACTGTTCTACACACTGCGCATATATCCGTGCAGTAGAACAGAGGATTTCCGTAGATCAACATCAACCCCAAGCGTAAGTCCAACATCCTGTGCACGTTTAAACTAACTCCGAACCTCCCTGCTCTGATCATGGGATCTGACATAATTCACAAGATGACCATCAGACCAAGAAATATGTGCAAAAGTACACACGCAAATTCTGTACATAGAGCCTCCACATTAATCAGACAACGCTCTCCAGAACTGATTGATAAATTTAACGATTCAGTGAAGAAAGCGGGTTGGGGGTTTTGACATGATCCTCCTTGTCAAGCGGTCAATACCCTGAATTTCGTCTTTTGTCCAGTCAACCACACCAACAGGTATGATCGATAGAACTGGAACAGCATTAGTGTTTGTGGAGTTTACCTTGTTTCGAGCATTCAGTTCCGAACTCCAAACTTTTGTAAGACGACATTTGTACTTGGCCTTCAGTTTGTCCTCAATGTCAGCATTCAGGAACCGGTCGCGCACCTGCATTCCCACGTACATGTACATGTATGGCTGGCCTTCTACAATATATTCAATGACTCCTCCCTCTTGTAATACAACCGATCAATCAGCACCGTCTTAAACCTTTCCACATGTTCAGTGCAACGTGCATGGCGCACTTGTCGAGCAAAATGACATGCAATTCAAGTGTCTTTGGAAAAGGACTCGACAAGGAGAGCAAGATGTTTAAAATTGTCTTCTCCTTGGTCGATAAGCTCAAGATCATCCATGTAAATAGGGGAGTAAGGGGTTTTGGGGATCTCTGTTGTGGAGGGCCCGGGTGAAGCGAGTACATCTCAAGTTTGGTCGTCAAGATATTGTCTCACCCAACGATGTTACAATCAAAGTGTTCGGAAATCCAATTCAACATCGAAGCGATACGACCTTGATCTCACATCCTGTGAACCATATTCAATGTTTACAATCTACCAGAAGGGATCGCCGCAATTGGAACACCTTCGTGCATTTCCGTAACCGTGAAATACACTTGGACCCCAACACACTTAGCTGCCATAAGAAGAATATTCCCCCAACAATCAAATCGCGTCTTACAAACGTATGGACAAATCGAACGTTTCAGAACTAGAAAAAGTAGTTCAAGCAAGTGTTTACTAGTGTTTTAGTGTGTTTACGCGTAAACACAGATGTCTCCCCCTTCCTTCATTATTGAAAGTGTCAAAGTAAAATGCACCAGCTAAACCTACAGATGGTAATACGGGACTCGAATGCAATCTATGTGACACCAAATTGTTAAGGATCTTCATGTATGTTTAGTAGTTAACTGGACTGTGCTGAACTAAAATAAATCATCACAAAGCTGAAGTCAGACAAGACTTCTTTGCGATTATTACAGAAAGTATTTTTCTCAGATTTGTTCAACCCTGAAAAAGCAAAACTGATAGGCAATACAACTAAACAAGTTGTTCCAGAAACAAACATATGTTGCCATTTTTTAAATTGAGAAAATCCCTGAATGATAACAATAAATCTATATTTAATCTATATATACTAAATGTGTGTGAGGCAAAGTTTGTGCAAGAGTATAAGAGTACTGAAAAATTCCAGAGTTATGCTGACAATTTGTCATCACTTGGTTGCCATGGAAATGGAAAATGTTATTTTCAGAAAATTCAAACCCCAAAAAGTATAACTAAGCTGTGTGCTTCGAGTGTTACAAAGTGTTGGGTAAAAATACATTCGAGAGTTATACTACGGAAATAAAAAATGATAGTTTCCACTCTTAGTTACCATGGAAACGGAAAATAGTATTTTCTGCAAATTCAAAGCCCGAAAAGACCCATCTGGACCATGTCCCCTATATGTGTACCAAGTTATGTGAAAGAATACCAAGCAGGTTCCAGAGCTATACTCCATCATCAGATTTCCACACTTAGTTGCCATGGAAACGGAAAATAGTATTTTCTGAAAATTCAAAAGCCTGAAAGGGCACATCTAGACCATTCGTCCAATACGTGTACCAAGTTATATGGCGGAATACAAACTTATGCTCCAGAAACCCAAAGGACAAAATTTCCACTTTGTTGCCATGGAAACGGAACATATTATTTTCAGAAAATTAAAACCCTCAAAAGGCACAACTAGGCTGTGTGTTCTGTGTGTTTACACATTTTTGTGAAAAAATACTGAGCGGTTCCAGAGTTAAGCTTCGGAAATGCAAATGACAAAATTTCCACACTATGTTGCCATGGAAACGGAAAATATTTTGTTCAGAATTTTAAAACCCTCAAAAGGCACAACTAGACCATGTGCCCGAAGCGTGTACCAAGTTTCGTCGAAAAGGACCCAGTGGTTCCAGAGTTCTGCTTCGGAAACAATGTTTCTGGACGCCAACGCCGAAGCCGAGGCCGAAGCCAAAAACAACATGTCTCTGTTGTAATAATCGGCGCGTTTTGTAGTACCAAATTGGTTCGTTTTGTAATACCGGCATGATTTGTAATAAAAATTGGCTTGTTTTGTAATACCGGTGTGAAATTGCAATACAATATTGACTTGTTTTGTAAAACACAGCTTGACGTGATTTGTAATACAAACTTGCCGTGAATTGTAATAGCCGTGTCGATGTGATTTGTAATAAAAACTGGCGCGTTTTGTAATACTTGAATGAAGACCAGTAACACACAATGATTCTGTCTAAGCGTGTGTGTATTGGAAGTTTGATTTATTGACTGAATGATTAATTGATTGATTCGGTCATGTGATTGACGGAAATGTTTAGGATTATAAAAGACCTTTCATGTTACGACAATTACTTTATTTTGTTCTGAATTAAAGATGCTCTTATTATGCATGAACGTTTAACACTATACAGAACGTAGATTACATGTTCAGTCAGCAGATGTTTTTACTCTGAAGATAATAATTTAAAATGCATGATGTCCCGCGTTCTGAAAAAATGAAACATTTATTAAGGACTTATTCTTCCTTTTGTTAAACATACCAGTTTGTATATTTTTGAAAATGATATTTTCATGAACATCGACTTTCTATTTGGGCCTCTGTGTTGAGAATTGGATTGGATATTATTTCGTCATCTATGCCAATCAAACTGTCTCATTCAGAGGTCAAACGTTTATGAACCGACCCAGTCGGCTCTCCGATTTAACAGACATACATTGGAACCAAACATTTTAAGGAAAGGACGATATTATTAGCTGAATTTAAACTTTTTGGAAATACTTTGGAACTTTAGCTACATAAAGGTCATGTAAAGCTCAGACCTAACGTGCTAAAGATGTCTTTTTTAAGCCGACCGTCTCAGGACATATGACTAAATACATGGATCTGGGGCCGTATTCATAAAAATTCTAAGAGTTAAATTTTACTCTTAAGTCCAAAAAAATTCTAAGAATCCTTAAAAGTT
>JAUELE010251635.1:0-10823 GCA_031471655.1 Diodora aspera | reverse complement strand
TGATTGTGCCACTGTCAGTGTATCGAGTACATCACACACACATCTCAGCAATGAAATAATAACAATTTAACCATCTTGCCATCTCTTGTTCTTTTATAGTGCCCTGAAGAAAGAATGTGAAGTTTCTTTTTTGACTCAGTATAGTTTCATGATATATTGGGATTCGGTCAATTATATCATTATATACAATCAGATTAAACTCGTCAAATGGTAGGACTTCAATAATAAATATAGTACTAGCCGAAGTTCATTGCGAATGCTGGACGCTCGGCAAGGCTCGGCTGGATCCGCTTACTGATTCTATTTATAGCGCATCACGTGAATAAACCGTTGTCAGTGCGATTTGAGTCTGAACAGAACGACGACGTTCTGATGCGCATTGAAAATGATTCACATTTTGTTTGTTCACACACGTGTTTTTTAATGCGCATACCGGCAATCTGTTAACGAAAACGGTTTCAAGTCGGATTAAGTGTGAACGTAGCATTAGAGTTCCGACGTCTAACAGGGGAAATACGGTATACGCATCTTCCCATTTCACATTCGTCATTCAACAAATTATAACTAACAAATCGTCAACCCTGTTGTTAAACATTCAAAATATCTGAAATAATTCATAAGCACGCATCAGTCAAACATTACCAACTGAATTCTCTTCCCAAACCCCTTCCTAATCGGTAGGCTATTCCCGATCTATTTATAGCTGCTGATTATGTCATTAAATCGGTCACGTGACAAACCAAACGCAATTGCTATTATAAAGCTAGATAGACTTCATTGACTTGTTCATTACAAATCTCATCATAGACCAAAGTTCATATAACGTATGGGTCTAAACATCTGCTGAAATAATCATCTTATGTCTGTAGACAATTTAATAATAGCGTTTCAGTTTTCGTTCACATCGACACTTTGAACTGAAAACTTACATTACCCCTCCCAAATGTTTGAGAATGAAAAATAATGTTCTTTAATTATGAAGCAAAAACAATGGATCTAAACAGTAAATGGGTACATGCATATACCTTAGATCAATTACGTGTTGGAAAGCTTCCAGGCCTTGCACTGAGGCACTGGCAATGTCAATAATGTCACCGTGTACACGTGGCTTTGCTCGTAAATTATATCCGTTGAAATTGGGTACCTGGTCGAAAGGAGATGGAAATGTGAAAGTTAACCTTCTGTCGCCTGACTGGCAATTAGGGTTGTATACTCCCCGGGGAGTTGACGACTGTTGTGGATAGTTCCAATGACGTAGTTAATAATGTTGAGCGTCGCATGGATCAGGCGCAATGCAAGTGTGCACGTTACTGTTATTTTGATAAGTGGCGTTCGCAAAATGCGGATTAGCACACAACTGCAAACAGCTCAAGATACAATGTAATTGTGTGTTTTTTGATTGGCTGATTGGTTTCTTGGAAATTAGTTTAATGATTGGTGTAAATATCACGTCAAGAATCTTCTTTAACACTTGACAGAGATTCACTGCGTGGGAAAGTGACTTTAGTGTGAGTGTTTGCTGCCTTGAGGTGCATGTGGTTAGAATCTTCTAGAGCGTCCCTATAAATCACAAGCCTCCATCGAATGAAGTAAAACAATAAAAGAATAGGAAAAACTCTCATAGTACTCAAGTGCCTGGTAACTATAACCTTTGGTAATAAACTTGATGAATTCTACTCACGTTTGGATGTACTTGATTTTCCCAGGACAGAGTTACTAAATAGTACCTCTGAAGATTGTTTATATTTATCCAGGCTGTGACAACGAATGCTTGCAAACCCGTGGTCCTGGTAAATTAACGGAAGTAGTCAACCAATTGTATGTCCGGCAGTGGATACTAACACATGTGCTTTATCAACAGGGTGTCAAGCGTTGGTCTCCTCTCATAGTCGTTTAATATAGTCGTTATTGGACCAGTTACAAACAGGTGCTTGGAATGAAGATGACGCCACTGCCCGACTGTACACTGTACACTTAGAGAAAGTTATTTCATATTTTAAAAGTATTACTTTTTGAGTTTCCGTCTGCTTTAACACTATACAGTGGTATCGACTTAATGATAAACTGGTGCAAATTGGTCTCAAATCTATTATTATTAAATGGGACGACGCTTTCATGGTTAACAGGACTCAGTTCCTCACCTTTAATAGATATGGTCAAGCGTTTAGGACCAGATATAGACATGTGGCTACTGGAACAACGCAAATTGTGTCGCACTCTTATACTGTTAATTATGTGCACTAATGACTGCGTTTCTGTTTGTTGAAATATGTTACATTTCCAACTTTGCTGATAATACCACTTTAGTAGGCGTGCTGGATCGCGCAGGCACTCAATGCAGCTTCTATGCCATGCTACTAAATCTCATCACAACATCTACATGAAGACAGGGAATTGATATACTCGGCCAAGAATGGTACCAATTGTATTGGAGAAGAAACGTTCAAGTGTTTACTTTTCCTACATGCCATGTTATGTCAACTTTCTTTGTGATTGGTGAGGTCAAACAGTTTTACCTTCTACAGAATTCTCCAGAACTAAGGTCACGCGTTGAGGTTCGCAGTGACAGACAGATTCTAAACAAACAATTGCAGCCATTGGAGAAAACATGTTAAAGCGCTGTCTTGTTGAGCAAATGGTATAGACAGATCACTTGATGAAGTTCGGTATTTGAATGTGATTTCTACCATATATGTCACCTTATCCAAAATGCCAGCAGAACATGTTAGTTTCACAGCTTGAGTGTTCACCACTAGGTAGCTACATGGATGAACCTTGGCACAGTAATCGACTGTGGCGAATATGGTTTCAAGTCTGAAGATGGTTCTATACTTCCAACTATAAAGGATAAACCAGTAGCCCCTGATGAACTGCTTCAAGAAATCCACTGCTCATGTAAACATCATCTTGCATTTATATCAAAAGGTGACTTCCGTGCAGAGTTCATTGCAAATGTGCTGAAAACTGCCAGAATGCGCCACCTTTGTGTTTAATAGAAGGTGAGGAATAAGACTAACACTATCGTTCCTTCATAGTACACATCAAATCTGTGAGCATGCGGGGCACCAGTGATGCATGCTAGCTGTCTGTAAATACAGAATTGAATACTAAAGAAGATAGTTTGTGACCGGATAGGTCATGTGCATAATTATCCTGAATATTATGCAATGTCCCGTATGTAAGCAAAATCAGTTGTGGAAATTTTTTGGAATATTTGAGCACAGTCTTGCTCACTGCGCGGTCTACACAGCTGATCTTTAGTGTTGGTGATATGGTGCCTGGCTCTAATTGAGCAAGCTAGAACTATTAAAACTAAATTCCTATAACATGATTGTGAAATCATTTTGATATAACATAAAGTCATTATTTCACAATGGGGTAAATTTAATCATTAACAATCTTGCCTGGAAATATACAGATAGTACCTCGCCAAACTTGGCATGCTCAAAGTTTTACTGTCTTCCTTGAACACCCTGCCTCTCTACTCCCTATTTGTACAATTATCATGTATGTGGCTGTAGGCCTACTACTTAAAGCATCAAACGTAACCATTAAGAATCTTGAGTTATATTAACTCTCAAAACTTTGCATGATTAACTGTCTGTGATGTTTACTTTTTAATGGTGCGTTTCTTTTAGTTGTCAGTATACAAAACTTCTCGAAATTGTAATTTGTTTCATAATTACTGTTTGTACATGATAAAATATTTTCTTGCACAATTAATATAAACTATTTAATTATCTAAACATGTTGTAATAGACAATGATTCTTCTTTGCAGCGTAAAACGTAGCATACATTCCTATGGATGGCGCCTCACTTTCACAAGTACAAAAAACATGGTTGATTTTGGTTAAAGTTTATATGGTGTTACAGAACATAGTTCTGGTCCAGATGAAACTTTTGCTTATTGTACTAAATATCCGGGTTAATGATGCTTTCTACTGGACTATTAGTGTCGAAAACGTTAAATATTCTTATCGCTCAAAAGGAAACTGAGGAGGAGGTGTTCGCATGCGAATTACATAGCTTTGAAAAGACATTGAGAATATACACCAAAGCGATCTGTTCCTAGCAGTCTCTTTGATTGACAACAAAAATGATGCACAGGCGAGTGTCCTATGGTTTTACTGTTCATGTACATGTATAGGCAAAGTATTGATGTAATTGGTTAGATGCCAGGGAACGTCACCATCTCGCCCACACGTAGAAAAAGGAAACAAAATGTGGTGAACCATGAGAATCTACGAATGTACGAGCTCAACTAGATCTAACTGGACTTCCAGTCTTGGTGAATACTGGATGAACTCTTGACCTATTCCACCATCTTCCACTTTCAAAAGCGGAAACAAATCTCATTTTTATATTCTTCAGGTGTCCTTGCTTACAATTTGATTACTGAAGACATTACAGAGCACCTGACACATATAGATTCAAACTACATTTGAACTATTTAAAAATTCATAGTTTCAGCAATTTCTGGAAACATTGGTTTCTCTGAAATTTACTTAGGTGGGGTTTTTTTAAAAGATAATGTCTTCAAATGTCGGTTTTCATTCCGTGCCTACACGTTTAGAAGCAGTATCTTTACACTTGAGTTAACCATTCATAACTCTATGTATCATACACTAGTGGGCGCATTGTCACTGTCACCTACAGTGGAGACATTTCACGTTGTACGTCTTCACAAGTAGCAACATGTATACCAAGGTGTATTGGTGCATGGCTACAAAAACCGACTTTCTCTCTCAGTCTATCATACGCTCTCTGTCTCGCGCGCACATGTATTATTCCTTCTCCAGCCTTCTCTCTCCCTCTCTCTTCCGCTCTCCCTCCCTCTCTCTTTCCCTCCTTTTCTCTCTCACGTCCATCTCTCTCACGTCTCTCTCTCTCCCTATCTTGATCCCTCTCTCACTCCCCCTCTCTCTCTCTCTCTCTCCCTCTCTCTCTCTTTATACCGTAATACTTACCATGTGCTTATGTTCATTTCCCCGCCGATACGTGTCAGCCGCATGTGTTAACAGAAGATAAGTTGGTATAATGAGTCCACTCAATGCACGAATAACAGCTCTAACTGAAAGTAATCCGCTTTAAACTATGTCAACGATAGTCAACGAGCTAAACGAGCCACACCAAAACAGTCGAACATACTCATAACAACATTCTTTCGTCTCCCTTTCAATGACCATGCTCAACAAATGACTGCTTAAAGAGTGTATTCAGCCGTCTTCAAAATCCTGTTTGGTCCACTGGATTCATGTGAATGCACGTATCTTGAGCCACAGTGCTTATGTACAAGTACGGGTATTATGTACATAAGAACGACGTGAACGAATGGAAATGAGTGACTATTGTGGGCACCTCAGAGAAGTAAGCAAAGCGTTGTTCTTTAATATTAATATTATCTTGCAGGCGAAAATATGCTTGCATATTTGTATTTAATGTCAAGAATGTATTCGGTTTTATTCTCACAACAACTTGATGATTTTAATAAAACAATACATACTTAGTATGCCCTGAATCAAAACAGTCAGTAAATGAGCAAATAGCATCATCTCCACAAACTGAAACGATGTCAGTGACGTCAGTGACGGCTAAGATGATCTCATCTAATCCTTTGGACGTTTCCAAGATACAAACTAGAAGATAACATTGACTTGGTGTATACACACTGGAAGATAATATTGACTTAGTGTATGCAAACTCGATGATAACATTACTTGGTGTATGCAAACTAGAAAATAACATTGACTTGGTGTATACAAACTAGAAGGTAACATAGCCTTTGTGTATACAAACTGGAAGATAATATTGACTTGGTGTATGCAAACTAGAAGATAATATTGACTTGGTGTATGCAAACTAGAAGATAACATTGACTTGGTGTATGCAAACTAGAAGATAACATTGACTTGGTGTATACAAACTGGAAGATAATATTGACTTGGTGTATACAAACTAGAAGATAACATTGACTTGGTGTATACAAACTAGAAGATAGCATTGACTTGGTGTAAACCAACTAGAAGATAACATTGACTTGGTGTATGCAAACTAGAAGATAACATAGACTGTGTGTATACAAACTAGAAGATAACATTGACTAAGTGTATACAAACTGGAAGATAATATTGACTTGGTGTATGCAAACTAGAAGATAACATTGACTTGGTGTATACAAACTAGAAGATACTATTGACTTTGTGTATACAAACGGGAAGATAACATTCACTTGGTGTATGCAAACTAGAAGATAGCATTGACTTGGTCTATACAAAATGGAAGATACTATTGACTTGGTGTATACAAGCTAGAAGATAACATAGACTTGGTGTATGCAAACTGGAAGAAAGCATTGACTTGGTGCATACAAACTGGAAGATAACATTGACTTGGTGTATGCAAACTAGAAGATAACATTGATTTGGTGTATACAAACTAGAAGATAAAATTGACTTGGTGTATACAAACTGGAAGATAGCATTGAATTAGCGAATACAAACTGGAAGATAATATTGACTTGGTGTATACAATCTGGAAGATAACATTGACTTGGTGTATACAACACTAGAAGATAATATTGACTTGGTGTATACAAACTGGAAGATAACATTGACTTCAATGACTTGGTGTATGCAAAGTTGAAGATAGCATTGACTTGGTGTTTACAAACGTGAAGATAATATTGACTTGGTGTATACAAACTGGAAGATAATATTGACTAAGTGTATGCAAACAAGAAGATAACACTGACTTGGTGTATACAAACTGGAAGATAATATTGACTTGGTGTATACAAACTGGAAGATAATATTGACTAAGTGTATGCAAACAAGAAGATAACATTGACTTGGTGTATACAAACTGGAAGATAACATTGACTTGGTGTATGCAAACTAGAAGATAGCATTGACTTGGTGTATGCAAATTGGAAGATAATATTGACTTGGTGTACACAAACTCGATGATAACATTGACTTGGTGTGTACAAACTCGATGATAACATTGACTTGGTGTATAAAAACTAGAAGATAATATTGACTTGGTGTATGCAAACTCGATTATAACATTGCCTTGGTGTTTACAAACTAGTAGATAACATTGATTTGGTGTATACAAACTAGAAAATAATATTGACGTGGTGCATTAGGTGATGCAAAATCGCGATGTCATTCCGTTGACATCGTGTGTTAGATGATGCCATATCGCGATGTCTTTCCGTTGACTTCGTGTGTTAGATGATGCTTTATCAGAATGTCATTCCGTTGACATCGTGTGTTAGATGACGCTGTATCGCGATGTCATTCCGTTGTCTGACCGTGTTAGATGATGCTGTATCGCGATGTCATTCCGTTGTCTGAGTGTGTTACATGATGCTATATCGCGATGTCATTGCGTTGTCTGACTGCGTTAGATGATGTTGTATCGCGATGTCATTCCGTTGTCTGACTGTGTTAGATGATGCTGTATCGCGATGTCATTCCGTTGTCTGACTGTGTTAGATGATGCTGTATCGCAATGTCATTCCGTTGTCTGAGTGTGTTACATGATGCTATATCGCGATGTCATTCCGTTGTCTGACTGTTAGATGATGCTGTATCGCGATGTCATTCTGTTCACTTTGACTGTTAGATGGTGTTATATTGCAGCGTGATTCCGTTGACTTTGTACGTTCCATGGTGCGTTATCGTTTCCTGAGTGTGTTGAGTAATGTCATAATGAGTTTGACGTAGTCTGCGCTTTCAGTGTTGTGTCATATAATGTCTAGATAACGTTGAATTCGTTCGATGTGTGAATGATGCATAGCGATGACATTTTTGTTTCATTTAAAGGGGTGGAACATATATGAATGATGAAGACATATTTTACCAGAAATTGAGAGATACTGATAGACACTGGCAATGCCAATGGTGTCATCTTTGGCATGTGGCTTTCTTCAGAAAAGACCTCAGAAATTAAGTGCCTGGTCGGGAAATTATAGTCATGTGAAAGTTAACTTTCTAGCGCAATGTCGTATACTCCCTTGGGTGTTGACAAATGTTGTGGAGTTTACATTGTTCCAATGACGTAGGAAATAATATGCTTTGAGCATGCTGCTGCATGGATCAAAAGCAATATAAATTCGCCCAATTATTATTTCATTATTCCGTGTTCTATGAAGTATTACACTAAATTGACATTCTGTGCCCTGTATGTTTCAGATGATGTCATCCTGGACTTTGTTACACTGGATGACTTCTCTTCACTGGATCTGTTGGTGGATGTTTTACCGGCATGACGTTCTATTAGTTGATTACTTTAGGTGATGTTGCATCGAGGTGGCATTCACATATTACGTTACCTTTGACTTCTTTTGCTTTGATAAACGCTCTGTTGATTATATATGCTGAATAGGTTAATACACACAGTGAAATCCGGATAAGAAAATTTCAAGGGACCATGGATATTCTTTTACTTATCCGATATTTTACTTTTCCAAGCAGTCACAATAACGATAAAAAAGACATACACTTATCGGGTTTGTTCGAAGTGTTTCCGCATCAGTTTGCACACACACGCATTAGGCACCACTGTTGTCTTACGAACAATTACGGTACAAACAAACATGATGACAACACTGTAAGCTGGGTATTGTTTTGAGTCAGTTAATGTTATTTGAGATGATCAATTGTATGTTTTACTTATCCGATAGCATTTACTCACTCGGTTGATTGAAGGGACCTTGCAAAACATGTTAGTTGTTCGGAATTTCTACTTTAAGGGGAATATCAGAAAAAAAATTAAACTTGGCGTACATAAAATATTAATATTGTTTAGGCATCACGCAAAATCTTGTGAACAAAAAACGATTACTAGTATTTAACTGCTAAAAAGCTTGAAACAATCAAGCGTCCCGAGTAGCGACGAAACGATCCTACAGTTAATTAACAGTGAGCAGGTCACGTGATGCCACGTTACAGGCACCGTGCTTCCAGTGTAATTAATTAAGACGATAGTTACTCAGGCGAGTTCAGTACGGAAAAGACATGGAATACGAACACGTGGAATTTCGGATTTGACATACAGCCATACCAGTTTGAACTACTGGCAAGTGAAGAACTTGACTCTGCAAGCGATGAATCGGAAAATTTATATATGATTAAAAGTCATATAAAATCCCAAAACCTTTTTCTCTTTGAGTTTTGTGGAGGTTTGTGATGTGTTTGTCCTCAAGCTGTTGCAACATCATTCAGTCATACTCAGTGTTACTGTTCAAACAAAGATTACCGTGACTTGATTACCAGTTTTACATATTTAAAGTGTAAAGAAAACAACGTCTCAAGGAAAAAGCGGAGACCTATGTGAAGTCCCTGAGACTGACACCGATCAAGATCCAGCTTCCTCTGTCGTGTCACAAAGGAAAGCAATAAAGTTATTAAAAACCCAATTAGAATCAGACCGTGTCTCTGTCTGCTTTAAATTAATTATCCATTGTATTTGTCATAATATGCATGTCATGTGACACACATGTACAGTTTTTACGACTGATGACATAGGCATCCCCCAAGGATGGCCATTGTGGATATGGCATCCTTGTCACTACAGTCAAAACTTACTCTTCCTCATGTTTCGTCCGTTTCTTTTCTTCGATGAACACGACTAATTACAGCAGTGTCCTTTTCATTTTGGAGATATTGAAGGAAAATCATTTGGCTTTAGTCTCATGTAAATTGAAACAGAACAATTCTTTCAGTCCATGTCTTTTCTCCTCGAAACAGCTGCGTATGGCAACTGAATAATTATGGAGAGACTTCGAAGTCGCGTGTTATCAGTCACATAAATCGTTGTCAAGCATTGAGTCGAATTTATGCTCAGTATCTATGCTCAGTATGATGTTAACATATAATATCCCACGAAGACAACATTTTAGTTTTAATCCTGAGATATATATCGACTGACCCTCCATATGTTTTCAAATACGAGACTGTATCGCAACTGAAATCTCGTTACCTTGAATTCAACCATGGTCGGTAAAGTGGAGTTTTACAACACACATTTTGAAGAAATGATGCGTCTTCTTGTCCATACAATTACATGTACAACCCAAAGCAACACAGTAAACCATGCTTTTCGCGTTTCTTGGTGAACACCAAACGAAGACGCAAACAAAGCTACCATATACAAACAATGAACAAAATGAAAATGGCTGTTGGGGTCAAAGTGTCTGTGACGTCACGGGCATCAGAGGTCACGAGGTCACGGAAATATGCATACGGCTCGACTTGCACAATGAGCCATTTTGTTTATCGAATTACAACGCAATTAACGCTCAAAATTTCATAAGATTTGGCGTGATGCCTAAATAGGATAAGTATTTTATGTACGCGAAGTTTCAATTTTGTTCTCATATTCCTCTTTAAGCTATTTTACATACCTGTATCAAAGTAATGATAAACAAGGAAGAAACACGCGAGGACCACAGATTAATCTATGCTTAATGTGTTACATGAATGTGTGTTTAATGTGTTACATGAATGTATGCTTAATGTGTTACATTAATATGTGTTTAATGTGTGACAAGAATCTATGCTTAATGTGTTACGTGGATGTGTGTTTAATGTGTGACATGAATGTATGCTAAATGTGTGACATGAATGTATGCTAAATGTGTGACATGAATCTATGCTTAATGTGCTACATGAATGTGTGTTTAATATGTGACATGAATGTATGCTAAATGTGTTACATGAATGCATGCTTAATGTGTTACATGAATGTATGCTAAATGTGTGACATGAATGTATGCTAAATGTGTGACATGAATCTATGCTTAATGTGCTACATG
>JAUELE010251634.1:5459-19327 GCA_031471655.1 Diodora aspera | reverse complement strand
AGTGACTCAAACATTTCGAACAGTAAATGACGACAATAAATTAATATGTACAAGGAAAGATACAATTATGAGATCCAAATGCGACAACGTCTTGATCAACTGTATATATGTACTGGAAATACTGTACCATCATTTACAACAGACAATGGGAACACACGTACACGTCAGGCAATTTTGAGGTTGAGTCAGGAATGCTGAGTTTGTGTCAGGAAATGATGAAGTTGAGTCAGGAAAAGCTGAGGTTGAGTCAGGAAATGTTGAGGTTGAGTCAGGAAATGATGAAGTTGAGTCAGGAAATGTTGAGTTTGTGTGAGGAAATGATGAGCCTTTGTCAGGAAATGTTGAGGTTGAGTCAGGAAATGTTGAGTTTTGTATGGTAATGATGAGTTGTGTCAGGAAATAGTGTGGTTGAGTCAGGAAATGTTGAGTTTGGGTTAGGAAATGATGAGGTTGTGTCAGGAAATGATGAGGTTGAGCTAGGACATGTTTGGGTTGAGTCAGGAAATAGTGAGGTTGTGCTAGGTAATTTGGGATTAATTTAGATAATACTGATGTTAACTCAAAAAATGGTGAGGTTGTGTCAGGAAATGATGAGATTATATTGGGAAATGTTGAGGTTGAGTAAACGTGTTCAGGTTGAGTCGGGAAATGTTATTGAGGTTGATTTAGGTAATTGTGAGGTTAAGTCAGAAAATGGTGAGGTTGTGTCAGAACATGTTGAGGTTGATTTAGGTGATGTTAAGTTTGAATCAGGAAATAACGAGGGTTGTGTAAGGAAATGTTGAGGTTGATTCAGGTAATATTAAGGTAGAATTAGGAAAAAGGAATTAGAGTAAGGAAAATATAATTTTGTCATTGAAATAGAGAGGGAGTCAGAAAGTATTAAATTGAGTCAAGGAAATGACGTTGGGTCTTTGTAAAATGAAGCTAAATTAGGAAAAATGAATTTGAGTCAGGAAAAGAATGAAGTCGAGTTACGAAAATGTAACTGAGTCGAGCAAAAATTAAGTTGAGTCAGGGACACATGAAGCTGAGTTACGAAAATAAAAATTGGGTCACTAAAGATAAAATTGAGCCATGCCAAAATGTAATAACAAATCAGTGATTTTGAAATGTAGTTAAAATCTTTCTCCATCTTGTCCTCGACATCAAGGCTTTGGCGGTTTCTTGACAACACTGTACACGTCTTGAGCTGAAATACACGTATAACATATATGCAAACGTCCACAAAATAAGGGAGCTACCATTTGACTTGTATGGGGGGGGGGGGGGGTGAAAGGTTTTGAAAATATTTGGAGAAAATGAATATATTGCACGAATCAAGAGTAAGAAAATAAATAGATGGCAGAGATATAAACATTTGTAAATATATTTTAATTCATAATCACGAAATGTATCATGCAAATCCAATTCATCTTAATCTCCCCCTGTCAACTATAGTCTATTTGCCGGTAATGACCACATATTTCAAACATGCCCTGCACAGAAATACTTGGGGAAAAAAATCGTTTGTCCCTAATTATCTATGACGAAATAGATTCCCTCATGACATGAGCAAATATTGTTTGCAATAGAAAAGTCTCCCAGGCATCTCCCGGCAAGAAGTCATTTTGTCCCTGGCCGTTCTCCTCCCTCCCAGTCAATTTCCCCCGGTTATTTCCCCCTCGGACTGTCTCCCCCAGGCTATTTCCCCCATGCCATTCCCCCCCTACTATTCCCCCCTGTCGTGCCCCTATACCTACGTCATCCTCAGCGCCATGTCCCCATTTGTGGATTACCTTGGGGGAAATGACTGGGGGGAGTTGACTGGAGGGATGCCTTGGAAGGAGGGGGTATTTCCCCCCATGCTATTCCCCCCTGTTGTGCCACATTGACACCCCCTGTATTTGCGTCACCTCTGCGTGTCCCCATTTTAACTGATAATATTTCTTAAAAATATATCATGTAGTGAGCGTTTTAGTTTTGAGTCGTTGGACTTCGAGCATAAGACCTTGAGACTTCATCCTCTGAATCATGTCCAAACTGTTAGTGGAACGAAGGGGAGCTTATCCGTGGGATTGGGATCTACATGCTTGTGTACTCACTGGAACATTGATCCTCTTCGCTCTGATTCTCGTGTGTGCCAGCCTTTGGTTTCTTGTTTACGACACTGTATACAGCGCCGAGTGGTTCTACAATTTAAAAAAAGTTAAGTCACAACCGAGGATCCAGAAAGTTGGCTCCGGGGTCCTCCGCCCACCACCTTTGCGGAGGTCGACAGCTTAACATCCCTTTTAAAGAAGCTTATAAACAACATTTTCACTGCTAAATATTCGCCAGAATACACCAAAGCTGATCTTTTCCCTCCAACCCCGTTGTTAAGGACTTTCTGCCTCCAATAAACCAACCTACCGACCAACTGTACGTTCCTACTTGCCAATTTACCTACCTGTCAATCTACCTACCTACCCACATGCCAATCTACCTGCGTACCTACGTGCCAAGCTACCTACCTACTTACTTATCTATCTGCCTTCCTGCCTACCTACCAGTCAAACTACCTACCTACCTGCCTACCTACCTGCCAATCTACCTACCAACTTACCTGCCATCCTACCTACCTACTAAACTGTGAATCTACCCACATGACTACATTCGTACCTACCTATCTGCCAATCTGCCTACCTTTCTGCCTACCTATTTGCCAGTCTACCTAGCTGACTGCCACCGCACCTACCTACCTGCCAATCTGTCTACCTTCCTTCCTACCTGCCAAACTACCCACCCACCTGCCATACTACCAATCTGCCTAACTGCCAATCTACCTACCTAACTACCTTCACACCTACCTACCTGCAAATCTGTAAATGTAAATCTTACACACACTCAGTCAATAATTATAAGAATGCATTTGCAAATAATGATTATTGCTGTTCTGTTATTAAACATTCAAAGAGAAAATGTAAAATACATTTCAAGCTCATCAATGTTTTATTTTGTTTTTTTTAGATGGCATCTGCCATCCTCCTGTATTATTACAATGAGGCTGCATTACATGCTTAATACAAGGCTGATTGATTAAGATATTTGGCACAATATATTGTTTTGGCACTTTCTTGACTTTGAAATATGTTCTCAACATGATTATTAGACCACAGACAGTTAGTCATCAAACATTCTTTTCTGAATGAAACTTGTTTTGATACCTTCTTTAATTATCTGACAGTTAACATTCAATAGGCCTACAGTTAATATTTAACAGTTGTTTTCTGGAAATCAGGGGTGAATCCAGAATTTTGTGAATTGGGGTGCCGTAAGATTAATCGCAGTGAACAAAGCGAGCTAGGAGTACTGTAGGCGGGTTGGGGTGTATCGTGCCCAGGAAATTTTTAATTTATAGAAGCTCTGAGAAGCATTCTCCTGTCTTTATTTTAGTCACAATGAACTTTGTAACTAGGTCAACTAATGCAATATAAATACAAAAAGACAGAAGCAACTGCAGAGGGGGAACCATCCAAGGAAAATGAGGCAAGGAGTCAGTGTCCAGCTAAGCCCCGGAGAAAGGCAAGACACGTTCTGATCGATTTCTAGAGAAGACATTGGAGGGGGGGGGGGGTGTTGTTGTCATTCCTTACCCTTTGAAAGTGAGGGTACTAGAGTCCTCCCTCCCCCAGTTTCTACTACTGCTATAAATCAACCGATACTGCAGTGCAGAAGTCCACATGTGAATTATATGTTGTAGAAAAGTCAGAGGGCATCCTCCCACGTAATTGTTTTTAATTCATAGAAACTCTGAGATGCATGTTCCTGCATTAGTTGGGTCAAAATGAACGTTGTAACTGGTAAATAATGCCAGATTATTGTCAGTCTTCACTGAACGTTTGGAATGGGGGTCGGAACCGGGTCTGGGGTCTAAGATTAATGTGAACACTCGCCAAAGAATCTGTGTAAACAATTTATGTTTCCTATTGACTCATGCAAACTGTCTAGTTTCTCCGAAATTGTCTGCAAACTATTTATTTTTAAAATCGTCCAGCCCCCCCCCCCCTCATGCTACAATGGTGGATATATTCTCCTTTGGTTGTAGGAATGGATTCTAATTTTGAATGAGAAACTTTTTATCTTGGCAATTTAATGATAAGCAAACAAGGAAATTATTTTGGCAGAGACACCGACTCTGGACCGGAATAACAGGAAATATTTTGCAATGACTGATCTCATATTCTGAAGTGTTGTTTCCTGCTGCATCTACATATAGTTTCTATTTCCCTATTTCAGCCTGTCGTCAGTTTGAGTTTGATCACACAGTGTGTTCTTTTCAAGAAAGAGCCTGTGTGCATTTCATGCAAAATGTTATATTAAGTGAGAATTTGAATAAAATCAACACCAAATTATTGGTTAAGATTATTAGTCAACACATTTTAGCAACTGAATAAGAAATCTTGGCTTGTCGGAAACTCAAAAGAGATTGAATTATTTTTGCATCTTGTAAACTGCTGGGTCTAATTAACTCAGGACTGTGTAAAGACATTCCTTTTAAAGCTCCTTTAGTCTTATATTAGAAAATATCAAATTTCCGTTTCATTTTCATTTTCTTAGTTTAATGCACAAATAGCCTTTTCTGCCATATGTTCATAGCCTCCCAAATACATGTACAACTGGCTGACTTGAGTCAGTGTTTTTGTCACGTATAAATCATTGGTGCTCTCCAGTAGTGCCAGCTGCAACGAAGCTCCCTGCTGATAGTGGTCCTTCTCACTTTAATGTCCAACTATTTGATGGAGACCTTGTTGTCCACGCACTGCCAAAACGTCACTTGGTAACCTTTGGTAACTATTGCGATTTCGTCTTGTTACCCTGATCAAGAGACAAGGGTGCAGGGAAAAAGGTGTCACCACACCCACACAAATATATTCAAATTTCCCTCTGAAGGATAAAGAAGTTTTCGACCGCTTACTGGCATCATCATCCACCTTTCTGGTGTTCAACAAACACTGCTGCGTGCATGCGATTATGAAGATAATTGGTAGAATTTGCGAACTGGGAGAAAATTATTGCAAATACTTTTTTATTAAATCAGTTGTGGACTCGTGTGGCTCACGAGTTTTAACGTTTAAAGTAGCAATGCAAGTGAACCACAAGCCCAACTAGTCGCTTTTATGTATTTGGCGGCCATCTTGAATTTTCAAAAACTGGGTCATCCAGTCCGGGCACACCCCAGCTTTATGGTTATTTACTTTATTTCATGCATTTGCGCAACGTTTCATGCTTTATTCCACCGTGTCAAGATCTTTACCCTGAGCCACTATTGGAGAATAACTTGTATTTGACATGTACATGCGTACATACATACATGCATCAATACATAGCAACAAATCAATCCCAAGGTATGATGAGAATTCGTGAAATGGGCTGACATTGCAACATTTGCATGTCAATCTTTCAAAAATGGAGAGACAGGCAGACAGACAGACAGACAAACATACAGACAGACATACTATAATGTATAATCTCAACAGACCTTCATGAGGCGACGCATGGTTTTGGATCTGAGCATAGTCTCCCTCCGGGCGAAGGTCATGACGACCTTGGTCATAACGACCTTGGTCATAACTCTGGTACATGGGGTTGTCCTCCATGACTAAAAATGGTTACAAAACTTTGTAGAAGGTTGGTAATGTCATCATAGTAATGCAGACAATTATGCATTAGTAGTAGTATTAGTAATATTAGTAAGTTGGGGAGTTGGTTGGGGGGGGGGGGGCGGAGCGGCACGAACATGTTTCTCTTACAAACTATGCTGTTATTATTTAAGACAATCGAGTTTTGTCTCGAAAAATTACAGGCAAATTCTGTATCTTTTTAATAATTTGAAAAGTATCATGAAATCATTCCAATTAATCTTCATCTCCTCTTGAATACATTTATTATTCCTGTAATTGAATTTTAAAAATCCTGAAGACAAAAGTATAATTATTGGTTGCGACTTAGTATGTAATTACAGGAACATTAAAGTAGTTAGGGGTGCGGGTGGGGTTACGGTTAATTGGTGTGTTTGCGTCGGAAGGATGCCAAAATGATTTCATGACACATTTCATAATTATAAACTGAAAATATAAAAGTGTACATATCTCTGCAGTCTATTTAATTTTTACTCTTGACTCATGCAATCTATTTGTTTCCTCAAATATTGTTTGTGAGCTATCTTTTTTTAAAAACCTTCCAGCCTTCGCCCCCCTGAAGGTCAAATGCTCGTCCCTTAAGTAAATCTCAAACGTATGTCAAACTATAACTTCAAGCTTTCTTCATGAAGTATAGTTGGGAGATAAATATTTATCAAAACAAAAAATCTTACCAAATTCACTGTGTCTGCCTGTGCCTCGAGGACTACTTCTTCCCAAATTTATAAAAAATATAATTGAAGCTGAGATAAAATTTACAGTTAAAATTCAAATTAGAAATGGAATCAGAATTGGACAATGAAAAAATCAAAATCAAATCTAAATTAAAATTTCTATGGAAATGGTTGAAATTGAAATTAAAACTGAAACTAAGATATGAAATAAATTGAAACTTACAGACAATTTCTATTCATTTTAGGTAAAATGGTAGCTTGTTTTATTTTATTTTCTTTTATAGTAGCTAATACATACCTTGCGTTTATAGTTACGCCTCGAGCACCTGAAATAGTAAAAACAAGCATTAATCGGTGGTTATATACATGCCAAGTCATTGTTCAACTTTCCTTGTTTAATTTATTTAGGAAAGATCCAAACCATTATATTTCGATTCTTATCAGAGGAGTTATACACTATCCATATTTTGGGTAATACTCTACTTTGAAATTATTATTATCCAAACCATGATATTTCTGTAAATAATTTTCTGAGGTTTTAGACGATGATATTTAGTTTAATAATTGAGGTTTTAGACATTATCCATAATTTGCATCATTACCGTAATTTAAAGTCATTAGCAAGATTCCAAACGATGAAATTTCGGTCATCATTAAAGGTTTTAGACATCATCCACATTTTGCATCACTACCCTAATTTGCAGTCATTAGCAAGATCCAAACCATGATATTTCTGTCAATAGATGAGGTTTGAGACATCGTCCGTATTTTTAATCATTACAGAAAGTCATTAGGAAGATTCCAAACCTATATAGTTTGATCCATAATTAAGGCTATAGAGATCATCTACATTTTGAACCATTACCTAAATCTAAACTTATTTAACAAGAATCCCAATCATTATATTTCGATCAGTAATTGAGGCTTAAGACTTTATCCATATTGTGAATCATTATCCAAATTTGCAGTCATTAGCAAGATCCATACCATGGTATTTTGATCAATAATTGAGGTTCTAGACATTATCCATATTTTGAATCATTACGCTTATTTACAGCCATTAGCAAGATTCCAAACATGATATTTCGATCAGTAATTATGGTTTTCATAACCTTATCTTGAATCCTTAACTAAATTGAGAGCAAGATTCTAAACCCTTATTCCAACCATTACACTTCGATCAATATTCGAGGTTTTAGTTATTGTCCCTATTCATATTATTATCCATCCTTACAAACCGTTACTCAAACTTCAAATCATAACTGAAAGCTCAAGAACTATTTGTAGTTATTCTCCAGATAATTCAAGTAATTATTTTTGAATATTTATGCAAGTTTTAAATCACTATCAGGCCTCAGACATTATCCGTGTATTGTGTCATTATCAAGAATTCAAACCATTGATACAATTTCAAACTTTACTTGAAATTCAAGACATTACCTTTATTTTTAGTCAATGTCCAGATATAAAGTAAATATCAAAATTTCAAACCATGTTTCAAATTCCAGTGTTTATGTGTAATTCTGGTCAATACTAAAATTTCAAGACTCTTTCCAGATTGAAAGGTGTTACCAAGATTTCAAGACAGTTTCATAGTTTTGCGGAGATTTTTCAGCTTAGGATTTTGTACCTATTTCTCATAGACCACGAGGAGCTCGTGCATCTGGCTTGATTATCAGATAACCAGTTCCGGAGTTGATTATCTGGAATAATGACCCCTGATATCAATAGGGCTAATTCGAACGCGTGGTGTATGCATGAAGGATAGCTCAAATGTTTATATTGACCTACTTTTAGCTCGATATCGCTTTGTCTTGATCAACAGGAAAACAGTCAGGATGACGGCCAGGAGTACAACAACGGCGCCAACGCTGCCGCCAATGAGAGCTACGTCAGGTGATTTTGACACCATTTGCTCAGTTGACAATGTCCTTGACGAGGATGCATACAACGTTGATGTTGATGCAGATGACGCTGATGAAGATGACGTCGAAGATGACGTTGTAGATGACGTCGTAGAAGACGCTAAAGATGACGTGGTAGATGTAGATGACGTCGTAAATGACGTTGTAGATGACCTCGTAGATGACGTTGTAGATGACGTCGTAGATGACATTTCTGGTTTCGCTGAAAGAGACAAGAAATTAGATGCCCTTTTTTAAAAAAAGACGATTTTTTTTGTTTAATTTTATTTCTCAATAATTCAATTTTCCAATTGCATTTAGCTGTCATTTTCATTTTCATTTATTCATTTAATTTATCTTACGTATTATGGAAATAAGAAAGATATGCCACAGCATATAGCATTGAAAATTAGATTGTCAAGCCGAAAACGTACTGAAACTTAATCTATCCAGCATGAAATCTGTTGTGCTGATTCATTCACCGATTCTTTAATTCTCTTTAATTAGTTTTCTTCATTTATTCAGTTATATCTTTTTCGCTCATTCTTTGAGCATTGTTGTTTTCATTCATTCATAAGCCCATACATGTTTCATTCATTCAAGCAACTCATACATTTTAAATCCATTCATTTTAAATCCTTTTTCATTCACTCATTGATGCATCATTTAACTTATAAAATGTTCAGTCATTTGTCAATCATTCATCAATTAATACATTTATCAATCATTCATTAACTCGTGTGTAATTTTCACGCATGCATTTTTCAATCATTCATAACTAACACTTATCATTCATTCATATATACGGCAATACAGAAATCTGTTACCATGTGCTTGACAGATATATTCACAATTTCGTCTGATTATCTTTTCTTTAATGAAACCTAGAAACTACAATAAACATTTTTGCCCTTGGCTATTTAATGTAAAGATTATTACATAGCATATAAATGGTAGAAAATATGCAGTTATGATTCAGCACCTACTGCTAAAGACCATGCGAATATATCAGCTCCTGATATTGTGGTTATACTATCAATACAACTGCTGCAGCTGCTGTAAACGCTACTATTGCTGCAACAACTGTTACTTACACTGCTACATCTGTTGTTAATGTTGTTTTGTTGCTGCTACCAATGCTACTGGAAATTCTGCACCTGTTGCGAATACTACTATTGCTGCTACAACCTTTACTTAAACTGCTGCTAATACTACTACTGCTGCTACCACTCTTACTTAAACTGCTGCTAATGCTACTATTGCTGTACCATCTTTTACTTAAACTGCTGCTCATGATACTATTGCTGCTACCACTTTTACTTACACTGCTGCTAATGCTACTATTGCTGCTACCATCTTTTACTTAAACTGCTGCTAATGCTACTATTGCTGCTACCACTTTTACTTAAACTGCTGCTAATGCTACTACTGTTGCTAACACGTTTACTTAAACTGCTGCTAATGCTACTATTGCTGCTATCACTTTTACTTACACTGCTGCTAATGCTACTATTGCTGCTACCATCTTTTACTTAGACTGCTGCTAATGATACTATTGCTGCTACCACTTTTACTTAAACTGCTGCTAATGCTACTATTGCTGCTACCACTTTTACTTACACTGCTGCTAATGCTACTACTGCTGCTGACTTTACTTTTCCTGTTACCATTTTTACTTAAGCTGCTGCTGCTAACTGCTGTGTTGCTATTAACTAAACTGCTGCTTATGCTATTATTGCTGCACTTAAACCCCTGCAGCTGCTGTGAATTCTGTTGTTGTTGCCACTGCTACTTGAAGTCTGGCAGCTGCTGTTAATATCACTACTACTTGTAGTTACTGCTAATGATGCTAGTGTTGTTGTTGCCACTGCTACTTGAAGTCTGGCAGCTGTTGTTAATATCACTACTACTTGTAGTTACTGCTAATGATGCTAGTGTTGTTGTTACCATTTTTACGTAAACTGCTGCAGTTGTTGCTAATGCTATCACAGCTGTACCGCTATTAACTACACTCGTAACGCTCGTAACGCTATTATTGCGGCTACCAGTGCGACCTAAAATGCAGGAGCTGCTGCTAATGCTACTATTGCTGCTAACAATACTACTGAAACCCCTGCAGCTGTTGCAAATGCTACTTTTGTTACTACTGCTACTTAAACTGCTGCAGCTGCTGTGAATGCTTCCACTGCTTCTACTTTTACTCAGAATACTGTAGTCAGTGCTATTGCTACTACTGCTACCTCCACTACTACTTAAGCTACTGCAGCCACTGCTAATAATGCTGTTATTGCTGCTACCACTTTTTATCAAACTGCTGCAGCTGTTCCTAATACTACTGCTGCTGTTACGACTTAAGCCACCGTTGCAGCTGGTGATCGTACTACTGCTTCTCCCAACACTACATAAACTGCTGTCGTTGTTGCCAATACTTCTGCTGCTGTTACGACTTAAGCCACGGTTGCAGCTAGTGATCGTACTATTGCTACTACCAACACTATGTAAACTGCTGCCGTTGTTACTAGTGCTCCTCCTGCTACCACCACTCCTTTTGCTACTTTAAGATTAAATGTTAGTCCAAAAACAAACTGAAAATTATTTTATCCGGTATGTCATTTTTTGAAGTAAGTAATTTATTGATTCTTTCTATCAATGTATTTGTTTGCCATTTATTTTTCTCAATTTTATTTATTGCTTGTTACTAAAATATTAATGTTGTTCATTTATTTCTTCATTTTCAGTGATTCATTTCTTCATAAGCCTAACATGGTTTTTATCCTTTTTATATACATGTATTCATTCGTTCTTTCATTCCTTCCCCTATTCATTCACCAGTTCGTTCATTCATTCATTCATTCTTAATGATGTTTTGCTTGTTTGTGTATGTTTGCAATTCATATGGATATTAATGTTTAGTTTCTTCATTTGTTTATTCACAGGGTAAACAACTTTACAACCAGATTCTGTTGTAATGATGACACGAGGACCACGGACAATATAACCCGTCCTCTAGGAAGTCCAGTCCAAGTGGATATTTCTGTTTTCACGAAATTAACATCAGAGAGGAAAAGAGCGAGCAGAATATCAGTCATCTGTGTACACCAAGTACGGAGGCGTGGTAGGGTCATAGTCGATTATGTTCATTTGCTTCTAATGAGGACGTGGTGTACCGTAAACATTGGGAGTTATTATCTCTTGATAAAGCCCTATTATTTACCAATACTTAGGAGCCATTACCTCCTTACAAGGAATTAGCTTGTACTAATATGTGGAGTTATTATCGCCTTATAATGACCTGGTATATCCTAATAATCAGGAGTTATTATCTCCTTATAAGGATAAGAATATGCTAATAATTGGAGTTATTGCATTCTTAAAAGAACCTGGTATATCCGAACAATAGGAGTTATTATATCCTAATAAAAAATTAATATATCCCAATCATTAGGAGTTTTTATCTCCTGATCAGGGTCTAGTATATCCTAATAATTAGTTGTTATCCCCTTATAAAGGCCTAGTATATCCTAATAATTAGGAGTTATTATCCCCTTATAAAGGCCTAGTATATCCTAATAATTAGGAGTTATTATCCCCTTATAAAGGCCTATTATATCCAAAATTTTAATACTTAGGAGCTATTACCTCCTAATAATAATTTAGTGTATCCTAATAATTAGGAATTATTATTTCATTATAAGGGCCTGGTGTATCCTAATGACTAAGAGTTACATGTGGTATCATATAATACGGACCTCGTATATCCTAATAATTAGGCGTTATCTCCCAATTAGGACTAAGAGATACATCTACCTATTGACCTGCCTTCCATAGTCATGTATTTTTTGTTATTCATCCGTCCATCCGTTTTTTTGTCCATGCATTTAAAGTTATTAGTTTGTCTGTCCATCTTTCTTTATATATGAATGTATCTATGTTTATCTGTGCATTTATCTATCAATCAACCTATTTACTTATATGCTTAGCTAGTTAACTTCGTATCCCTCTGTTCGTCCGTTTGTACACCCCTTCATTTATATCTATATACCATGTACAATGTATCAGTCCTACAATTCTCTCTATCTGGTAGTTAACTGCGGGTATCCCAGTAAGATAAATCGGCTTATTTCGTCTTTGTGAGGTTCTTCAAGGCAAACGGAAGCACTAACAAGTCAGCCCCTCTATCTATCCATTTATCTATTTGTGTGTAGATGCATATATCAGCCCCCTCTATCCATAAATCTTTCTATTTGTGTATTCATGCATCTATCAGCCCCTCTATCTATTCATGTATCTTTGTGTGTATTCATGCATCTATCAGCCTCTCCATCTATCCATCTATCTATTTGTGTATGCATGCGTCTATCAGTCCCTTTATCTACCTATGTGTGCATTCATGCATCTATCAACCCCTCTATCTATTTGTGTATTCATGCATCTATCAGCCCCTCTATCTTTTTGTGTATTCATGCATCTACCAGCCTCTCTATCTAGTTGTGTATTCATGCATCTACCAGCCTCTCTATCTATTTATGTATTCATGCATCTACCAGTCTCTATATCTATTTGTGTATCCATGCATCTACCAGCCTCTTTATATATTTGTGTATTCATGCATCTACCAGCCTCTCTATCTATTTGTGTATTCATGCATCTGTCAGCCCCTCTATCCATCCATCTATATATTTGTGTATTCATGCATCTATCAGCACCTCTATCTATTTGTGTATTCATGCATCTACCAGCCTCTCTGTCTATTTGTGCATTCATGCATCCACCAGCCTCTCTTTCTATTTGTGTATTCATGCATCTGTCAGCCCATCTGTCCATCCATCTATATATTTGTGAATTCATGCATCTATCAGCCCCTCTATCTATTTGTGTATTCATGCATCTATCAGCCTCTCTATCTATTTCTGTATTCATGCATCTATCATCTTCTCTTTCTATCCATCTATCTATTTGTGTATTCATGCATCTGTCAGCCTATCTATCTATCTATCCATCTATCTATTTGTGTATTCATGCATCTATCATCCTCTCCAGCTATCCATCTATCTATGTGTGTCTTCATGCATCTATCAGGCTCTCTATCTATCTATCCATCTATGTATTTGTGTATTCATGCATCTGTCATCCTCTCTATCTATCCATCTATCTATTTCCGTATTCATGCATCTATCAGCCCCTCTATCTATTCATGTATATATTTGCGCATTCATGCAACTCTGAGCCTCTGTATCTATTTTTGTATTCATGCATCTATCAGCCTCTCTATCCATCCATCTATATATTTGTGTATTCATGCATCTATCAGCCCCTCTATCTATTTGTGTATTCATGTATCTATCAGTCCCTCTATCTATCTATTTGTGTATTCATGCATCTACCAGCCTCTTTATCTATTTGTGCATTCATGCATCTACCAGCCTCTCTTTCTATTTGTGTATTCATGCATCTGTCAGCCCCTCTATCCATCCATCTATATATTTGTGTATTTATGCATCTACCAGCCTCTCTATCTATTTGTGTATTCATGCATCTATCAGCCCCTCTATCTATTTGTGTATTCATGCATCTACCAGCCTCTCTATCTATTTGTGTATTCATGCATCTGTCAGCCCCTCTATCCATCC
>JAUELE010251623.1:0-10826 GCA_031471655.1 Diodora aspera | reverse complement strand
ACAGGATCGATAGTAAGAAAGTGAAAGCAAAAGATCCCCATTTTAGTCGCCTTGTACAACAAGCATTGGGTTACTGAAGCCCTATTCTATCCAAGTGACACCACGTCACTCCCAGGAAGCCCCACGGGGTGGCAGCTTAAGACTCAATGTATCCCTAACAATTTGGACTACATGTAACTGTAGGTGGTCATGACAATTCTGGAACTGTGAGGCCTTACAGCGTATGATATGTCTACTTCTGATGATGCAAATTAAATAAACGGAGACAGTAGGGAGCTGTTTAGTTAGGAGTGGATCCAGGATTTGTGTGTAATGGTGATGGGGCACAACATATTTCATGAAACATATAATTTCTAAGGTCTCTCTCTCTCTCTTTCAATCTCGATCGATCGATCGAGATACTTTGAGTTATATCTGAAAGGCCGTATTTCCTCTAATAAAAACTGGGAATCCAATGACAACCGGGGGAAAAGGTAGCGCTTCTTTAATAATGCTGGTTCTCAAATAAGGACCGAGTCCATGATTTCTCCCTTGGGTAAAAAAATTAATTCTCCCCTTCGGTCATGGTGCTTCTTTAATGATGGCCTGGGGCCGTATTAATGAAATTTCTTAGAATGCTTAATCTTAAATCAAAGAAAATTCTTAAAACTGGTAAAAGTTACTCTCAAGGCCAAGAATTTTCCTAAGACCTATTTATAAAAATAATTAGGACTTAAGAAAATTCTTAACTTTAAGAGTCCTCTTGAGGACTCCTAACTATTTAAGAAAATTCTTAGAATTTCCAAAATGGCGGCTGCTGAAGATGAAAATGGAGTTTTTCGGCCAAAGAAAAGATGTGCTCAATGTCTATGATGACCCAGATTTGATAAAACGATACAGATTCAATGGTATATAATTTTCTAAGAATATTTATTTATTCTTCAGTAAAAAATACCCCAGCCAAACTCTTAGAATTTATAAATTTCTCTTCAGATCAAGTTTTATCTTAGAGTAAATTTTACAATTCTAAGAACGTTCTTAAAAAAAATCTTCTTAAGAAGTTTTATAAATACGGCCACAGAACGGTTCAGACTTTCAAACAACATATTGATATCCATCATGATATGGCTGAAAGATTACCGAAAGCCACGTAAAACCCCAAATCATTCACTCACATCTTCATATAATACTGATTAATTGTAGATCTGTGGACATACACTGTTTCAAACTCCTTGCACTTCAATTCCCCTCGTGTTCAACGGTAAAGATGTTAAGACAGCAGCCACTGTTTTACAAAGGTGACATAGATTCAAGGGTTTTCAAGTGAAATGTTACGATCCAGTAGGGCTGCAACGATACACTAAGTCTTCGATTCGAAACGTATGACGGTATCAACAAATGCAACAGAAATTAAATAAACATGATAACTACAAGCCATTCTTGGACCAAGGCTTAAAAAACAACACCAAAGTCACTGTTGGTTGAGTTCTGACCCGTTAGCTATTTTGGCAGACGACAATTGTACATTGTTCGAATGACCAGGGTCATAATAATGTGGAGCGCTTTGAGCATTCCCTCTAGTGGTGTGGAGTTTAGCGCGATATAAGTGTCCTTATTATTATTATGACATAAGTGCCCTTATCTTTGGTATTTCGTTAGACTTTTGTCAAGACCCCAAGTCACGGCATACAAGGCTGAACATCTTATCTTTCTTGAGAGGCAGTTTAGCAGTTGTGGTAACAGATACATGTGAGGAACTTTTATGGATTAGCAACTTCTTTGTTGGTAACAAGGATCGACGTTTCGTCATGTCTAATGATGGCGCAAGAATCAGCACCGAAACGTGGATCAATGTTACC
The DNA here is from genome assembly GCA_031471655.1 of Diodora aspera. Classification (NCBI taxonomy): domain Eukaryota; kingdom Metazoa; phylum Mollusca; class Gastropoda; order Lepetellida; family Fissurellidae; genus Diodora; species Diodora aspera. The sequence goes on along the minus strand of JAUELE010251623.1, from coordinate 8,988 downwards.
AATAAAGAAGGTGCTGGTCCATAAAGGTTTCTCACATGTATCTGAACATCCGGTCTCGGATCCTAGACTGTAGTTCAGTTCAGTTTTCACATAGTGGATGCACGAGTGTCCAGCATGTTACATAATATAATTATATAGTTTAGATTGTCACTGGGACTCCTTTTAGTTATTTTGTATATCTAGTTAAAATTGTCATACTTGTATTAAACACTTCCTGAGGACTGAGGCCGAGGCTATTAAACATCACTTTGTCAAAGTCTTCTCTGTTTGGACTTACTTAAGGCAGAGCTAGGAAATGCAATGCTGTTTAAGAAATAACAAATCTGCGTCTGAGTTTATTTAAGACATGTTACAGCCTTGTGGTCTTGAAGTCTAGTTTTCTCGACCAAAGTAAGCCTTTAAATCCTAGATAAGATTTAAACCCATTTAAACCCAAGTATAATGAAGTACCCGTGTTGTTGAGATTCAGTACTGACAGCATACATAATCTCCTGACTAGGTCTGCCGGGAATCGGCAAGTCAAGGGTCTTGATATAATCAGAAAGAAAGTGTTCGTAACGCCGACAGTAATGCGATAAAATGGTAATATTAGCACACTAAGCGTGATGAACTGTCCTTCCTTCGTGGTAATCAGATTAATGTCTTACTGATCGGTAAACGTAGGGTCAGTCAGTGAGTAACATAGAGGCCACGGATGTCTTGTGTTTCCAGCAGAGTTCTGGTATTGGCTGAGCGACTGACATTTGTGTTAACGTCACAATGGGCAGTATTCGACTGTTGCCTGAGGCATGATCAGTGTTTGATTGTTAAATTGGATGGCAGTCACCTTAATAAAACAAATATTCATCCAGTTTCTCAGTGTACCAGTCTACTTGTAAACATAGACGCCATTGGACACACAATTAGATAGCGTTAATAATTTTAATAACGTCATAAGCTTACTATGATTGCCACACAGCATGCCAGGCCCTTACTAGGATTGCCACACAGCATGCCAGGCCCTTACTAGGATTGCCACACAGCATGCCAGGCACTTACTAGGATTGCCACACAGCATGCCAGGCATTTACTAGCATGCCACGCACTTACTAGGATTGCCACACAGCATGCCAGGCACTTACTAGCATGCCAGGCACTTACTAGGATTGCCACACAGCATGCCAGGCACTTACTAGCATGCCAGGCACATACTAGCATGCCACGCACTTACTAGGATTGCCCCTCAGCATGTCACGCACTTACTTGGATTGCCCCACAACGTGCCAGGCCCCTTACTAGGATTGCCACACAACATACCAGGCCCTTACTAGGATTGCCCCACAGCATGTGTAGTCTTTCAATCTTCAAAAGATTCTATACATGTACAATGTATACATATCCTACACAGGCCTTGTCATGTTGTGGCAAAATCCTGCCAAGCCCTTGCCAAGCTGGGGGGCAATCCTATCAAGGTCTTACCATGCTGTGGGGAAATGCGATCAAGGCATAGTGTAGGGAATTCCTAGTAAGGGCCTGGCATGCTGTGGGGCAATCCTAGTAGGACCTGATATGCTGTGGGACAATCCTAGTAAGGGCCTGGCATGCTGTGAGGAAATCCTAGTAAGGACTTGACATGCTCCAGGGAAATCCTTGCAAGGGCCTGACATGCTGTGGGACATTCCTAGTAAGGGCCTGGCATGCTGTGTGGTTATCCTAGTAAGGACGTGACATGCTCCAGGGAAATCCTAGTAAGGGCCTGGCATGCTGTGGGACAATTCTAGTAAGGGCCTGGCATGCTGTGTGGCAATCCTAGTAAGGGCCTGGCATGTTGTGTGGCAATCCTAGTAAGGGCCTGGCATGTTGTGGGGCAATCCAAGTAAGTGCGTGACATGATGTATTTGACCCGCTACGTTCAAGATGGATGCCGCGGGGCATGCTGTGGGCAATCCAGGTAAAGGCCTGGCATGCTGTGTGGCAATCCTTGTAAGGACCTGGCATGTTGTGGGGCAAGCCTAGTAGGGGCATGGCATGTTGTGGGGCAATCCTGGTAAGGGCCTGGCATGTTGTGGGGCAATCCTAGTAAGGGGTCTGGCATGCTGTGTGGCGAGCCTAGTCAGGGCCTGGCATGATGTGGGGCAAGCCTAGTAAGGGCCTAGCATGCTATGGGGCAATGCTAGTAAGGGTCTGGCATGTTGTGGGGCAATCCTAGTAAGGGACAGACATGTTGTGGGGCAATCCAAGTAAGTGCGTGGCATGCCGAAGGGCAATCCTAGTAAGGGCCTAGCATGCTGTATGGCAATCCTTGCAAGGACCTGGCATCTTGTGGGGCAATACTAGGAAGGTCTGGCATGCTGTGGGGCAAGCCTAGTAAGGGCCTGGCATGCTTTTGGGCATTCCAAGTAAGGGTCTGGCATGCTTTTGGGCAAGTCTAGTAAGAGCCTGGCATGGTGTGTGGCAATCCCAGTAAGGGCCGGACATGTTGTGAGGCAATCCTAGAAAGGACCTGGCATGCTGTGTGGCAATCCAAGTAAAGGCCCGGTATGTCGTGTGGCATTCCTTGTAAGGGCCTGGCATGCTGTGTGGCAATCAAAGTAAGGGCGTGGCATGCTGTGGGGCAACAATCCTAGTAAGGGTCTGGCATGTTGTGGGGCAAGCCTAGTAAGGGTCCGTCAGGCTGTGGGGCAATCCTGGTAAGGACCTGGCATGTTGTGAGGCAATCCTAGTAAGGGCGTGGCATGCTGTGGAGTAATCCTAGTAAGGGCCTGGCATGCTGTGGGGCAATCCAAGTAAAGGCCTGATATGCTGTGGGGCAGTCCGTGTAAGGACGTTGCATGATGTGTGGCAATCCAAGTAAAGGCCCAGCATGCCGCGTGGCAATCTTTGTAAGGCCTGGCATGCTGTCAGGCAATCGTAGTAAGGGTCTGGCATGTTGTGGGGCAATCCTAGTAAGGGTCTGTCAGGCTGTGGGGCAAGCCTAGTAAGGGCATGGCATGATGTGGATCAATCCTAGTAAGGGCCAGGCATGCTGTGGGGCAAGCCTAGTAAGGGCATGGCATGCTGTGGGACATTCCTAGTAAGGGCCTGGCATGTTATGGGGCAATCGTAGTAAGGGTCTGGCTTGTTGTGGGGCAATCCTAGTAAGGGTCTGGCTTGCTGTGTGGCAAGCCTAGTAAGGGCCTGGTATGATGTGGGTCAATCATAGTAAGGGCCAGGCATGCTATGGGGCAAACCTAGTAAGGACCTTGAATGCTGTGGGGCAATCCTAGTAAAGGCCTGGCATGTTGTGGGGCAATCCTAGTAAGGGCCTGGCATGTTGTCGGGCAATCCTAGTGAGGATCTGGCATGATATGTGGCAATCCTTGTGAGGGCCTGGCATGCTATGGGGCAATCCTTGTAAGGGCCTGACATGCTGTGGGCCAATCCTAGCAATAGCTTGACATGTTGTGGGGAACTCTTAGTAAAGCCCCTTTCCCGCATACACGAAGTTAGCTATGATAGAGCATGATTTGAACAACATTCAAATTCTCGGTGGCATTACGTACTGGCCACAAGACCTACTGCATACGCCACGAGTTCACTACGGTGTTGATACGATGCCAGTACGAATGTGCTACGAATTGCTGCGACGCCAACAAGAATATACTTGTGTCACGTGACAGTAGTTTACCTTAAATAGAATCACGTGATCGCACGCAAGTGGTCATGTGACCAAGATAATATCAACGACGTTGCACCGTCATCTGGGTAAATCGTATTGAAGCCGTACTAACGTCGCACTACACTCTTGACAAGTCTTCTTAGGAATTCGTAGCGCATTCGTATTAGCATCGTGTACCAACTACATGTATATGGTTGAGCACGATCCATTGAGATTGGGAAAACTGATCTATCGTGCTCTAATTATTCGTGTATGTTGGACTTCCTAGTAAGGGATTGTCATGCTGTGTGGCAATCGTAATAGGGCCTTGACATGCTTGGGAGCAATCATTAGCAATGGATCGTCATGCTACGGTGGCAATTCCAGTAAATGCTTGCCAATCTGTGCAGCAATCGTACTAAGGGTTTCCCAATCTGAGTACGGGCTTAACAATCTGTGGAGCAATCCTAATAAGCGCTTATCATGCTGTGTGGCAATTCTAGTAAATGCTTTCCAATCTGTGGATCAATCGTAGTGAGGGCTTTCCAATCTGTGCAACAATCGTAGTAAGGGCTTTCCAATCTGTGGAACAATCGAAGTAAGGGCGTTCCAATCTGTGGAACAATCGTAGTAAGGGCGTTCCAATCTGTGCAACAATCGTATAAATGGCTTTTCAATTATGTGGATCAATCGTAGTAAGGGCTTTCAAATCTGTGGATCAATCGTAGTAAGGGCTTGTCATGCTGTTAAGCAGTCGTAGTAAGGGCTTATCATGCTGTTCAGCAGTCGTAGTAAGAGTTTGTCATGGTGTGGAGCAATCGTAGTTAGGGCTTGTCATGTTGTGGAGCAATCGTAGTGAGGCCTTTTCATGTTGTGGAGCAAGCCTAGTAAGAGCTTTGCATGATATGGGACAATCCTTGTAAGGGCCTAGCACGTTGTTGAACAATCCGAGTAAGGGCCTGGCATACTGTGGGGCAATACTTGTAAGGCCTTGGCATCTTGTGGGGCAATCCTAGTAAATGCTTGCCAATCTGTGGGGCAACCCAAGTAAGAGTTTGTCATATTGTGCGGTAATCTAAGTAAGGACTTGTCATGCTGTGGAGCAATCCTGTCAACGGTTTGTCATGTTGGGGTGGCAACTATACCAAGGGCTTACCTGATGCTCATCTGATTATCAGCATTGTAGCAAAGACACGTAAAATTATGTGTGTAATGTACATGAGCAACGTCCTTTCTCATGTGCCCTCTAATTGTAGAATTTAACTGATAATCAAATCCAGTTCAAGTAACTTCACTAAACAATTTTTTGCAAACTTTTAACACTTTCCTCCTGTTTTGACAGTATGTGGACTGGATGTCTGTCAGTATAATTACTCTGCTTTCACCTTACTGATGTTCTGCTGGTTTAAGTTGTTTAAACAGACCATAAGGTTGGCGTGCAGTATATTCATGTATGGTATAAAATCCGGCTTCAGCTCTGTTCAACCAGACATGTTTAGGTTATTTATGAGCGTTTCTTTCAATAACGATGCCAGTCTTTTTAAGTTGTGCAACAACTTGTCCAAACCCACTCAGTCCATCTTCCTACAAGATGTCATTCGAGTTACCACCGTGAACAATTAGCAAAGCCATGTCCTTTTAAAGATTATTTCTAATTTTAACAAGAACCCGAGACAATAGGAATGACTCGAGGAACTTCGGGAACAGCCGCTGACATGTTAAATGATTACTTGCTTAAGCTGACAGCTGATGGGACTTATAGACCAGTACTTTCGGTTGTCAAAGTGCAACTGAACACGAAGAAAGAAGAAAAACTGAACTGTGTGATCGATGAGATGCTCTGGGAGTGAAAGATGAGAAGACACTCTGTCTCTGAATCTTGTACACCTTTTTTCTGTCGTCGCTCTCAAGTATCGCAGCTTTTGAATGGTGTTGAGATGTTCTGTGGTACTCGAACTCATAATCTGTTGTAACTAAAAGTAGGAACTTCCTGAATGCCGTCGTCAATTCTTGCTTTTGTGTGTAGGTGTTGAATGTGTTGGACGTGTTTCTTATTGATGAGTTCACATCTGTGACAAAACGAAATTGACATGCGCGTATCTTGATACCACCTCATTCATACCCCGTGAACTTCGTTGTCAAGTTGCATATTGCCAATTATGATCGTATTTAAAAGATATTTGTGTCAATTATTTAAATTAGTCATTTTTGACTCTCGTTCGATCCTCGAAATCCAGAGCTTTTGTTATGACGAGATTTCTCCGTTATATGCTCTAGAATTACTCCTATTCACGACAATCGTCTCCATGCGGTCAGTGAAGCTTCCACAGCGAAAACTTGCGCCCAAACCTAACACTCGGGGAAAATATGTCTGTGACGTTGCTGTGTTTGTTTATCAAGGGTTACTTCCCTTGCTAATTCCTCTCGCGTAGCTATGTGACATTTCATTGGACGTCTATATCTAGCGGATTTGGATTTTCCATACTCTCAAAACGTTACGAGGGTCGTGAATAGGAGTGGTTCAACGGTATACGACGGAGAAACCAAGTAGGCACACATGCCCTTAGCCGTGTTCAGGAGAGAAAGGCAAGGAGGCGTCTCGGTTACTGGACCAATCGGATCACTTCTATTAAACGAACCAACAATCAGATAAATTCTATAATACGAGGGGCACGAGGCGCCTTACCTCCTGAACGAGCCTATGGATTGGGAGGATGCTCTTGTTTCTGTTCCCCTCTTCCTGTGATATTGAATGTGCACGGCAATATTGATGGCTATGCCCGTAAATATACCTGTCATGAAGATGTTTGTAACCAGAGTGTTTAATTATGCTGATTGCATGCACATTAATTTGGTCACTCAACACCAGATGGTTACCACTTCGCAATCTGTCCCGAATTATATGCATTATTTATGATAGTGTTTATATCATCAGCACTGTGACTGGGCTCACTCTAAGGGTAAATGTCGTTTCACTTGTTCCTATCGAGAGAAGACAAGACAAATATAGTTACGTTTGGGCTTAGCAGCCAACAACACTAATTACACAGCAGTGTATTATTTTAACAGAATCGTGAGTATATTACTTTGTTTACAGGTCTTTTTGCCATTAACATGCCTTAACCGTCCAACAACTTTGCGTTTCCAGTTGTAATCAGTAGGTCAAAAATGTTCTTGTTAACGAAATAAGCTCGTTGCTCGTTCTCATGAAACCAGGTCTCGGTATTTTCAGTCTTGTTATTTTGCCATTGTGCTAACTGTCCTTGGTATGCAACCGGCTTACTGAAGATAATTACTGCAGCTGTTACTGGCATCGTTCAGACCAAATATAAACACCATTTTATATTTGATCCTTTATTCATTCTTGATTTTATATTTACTGATCATAGAGCATTGTTTTTAAATAAAACATAGAGTATCAAATGACAATCCATCAAACAGCATAATGCATTTAGTATAGACGTACATGTAAAATACGTTTTGATCTTTGCAAATTAACAAAACGTTAATCTTAATTACAATAGTTTATTTATACAAGTCCGGATCAGTAGAGGGGGCACCAAATAAATACAAATATTATAAAACTCGATTATAATACTGCGATTCCACCACTTTGCGTGTTGAGTCTTCATCCTATAACTTGGTATCTGTCTTGAAGTGTGTATGCCTCCTGACGCCCCCCCCCCCTCCCCCACACACACACAAATTCTGGATCCGGCCTGTCATAGAATAACAAATAGAACAACGAATTTCAAACATCATTTCGTATATTCTGTCGCAAACAAAGAAGATGTCTGATATGTAGTCTAAAGTATTAAACACGAATCTTTATCCGAGTGCAGTGAACATTTCAGAAATGAAAGAGTCCGTGTATGCAATTCATATCGAATCATACATTGACACAAGTTCTATGTTGAAGAATAGCAGCACGAGCAGTGCGGATGGCAGACCATGCAACACACGGCTTCCCACTTGAGCAGACCGCACACACTGACGCCCAGGAGAAGTGCCAACATTAGCACAAAGAAGACAACACTGAAACTGCTCCCACAGCAGTTAATATACTGTTCCCAAACTGGGTTTACCTTTACTATTATGCAGCAGTAAGTTATTTGGTTGGGGTTGAATAAGGGAGTGGCCATTTGACTTTGACGGGTGGGGGGGCTGGACGATTTTCTATGGAAAATAAATGGGTTGCACGAATGAAGAGTAAAAACTACATGATTGCATTTTGTTATCTTTTAGTTCATAGTCATGAAGTATGTCATGAAATATTAATGTAAGCATTTCCATTAACTTTCATTTTAGACGTTTGATACATGTTATGTACCTGTGATTACACAAGCAAACCAACGAACTCTGGATTCAAAATAAATGTTCAACAACAAAATAGTTTGCACGCAATGATCTTAGAAAAGATATATTGTCTCACGCTGTGAGATAAAAACTGTTGTTTGCACGAAAAACATCTTCCAGCCCTCCCAATAAAAACTCAAATGGTCGTTCCGTAATCTGCACAGCGTTAATATAGTTTAATACTGACATGTGGTATTATGGTTTAATAATTTCTGGTGTACGTGTTTCTACCCAAACAGTGCTTCGACGTCTTGCTGAGGCTGGATTGAGGTCTCGTAACCCAGGCCGGCGAGTGCCTGTGACCCGACGTCATTCTCAAGAGCGTTTGTAGTGCGCAAACCAATATGTGACATGGACCCTGAATGACTGGGTGCAAGTGCTCTGCACTGACGAGTTCCACTTCTGCTTAGATCACACAGACCAAAGAGCAAGGACGTGGAGATGTGTTGGGGAAGGATTCCAGAGGCAACATGTCGCCGAACATGACAGATATAGTGATGGTCAGTTATGGTCTGGTGCCATTGGCCGACAGTTTGTTCTTATGGATGATAATCCTCTTCCATGCCATGCCAGGGTAGTCTCAGATTATCTGGAGCAGGAAACAATTGAAAGAATGGAATGGCCTAACCGCTCACCAGACCTCACTCCAATTGAGCATGTGTGGGACATGTTAGGGCGTACAGTTTCGACACGAGCTGTACAACTACGGGTGCTGGACGAGCTCCAGACGGCTTCGGAAGAGGAATGGCAGTACCTTCCACAACTACAGAGTCGTCGGCTGATAATGGATATGGATCGCCATTGTCTGCATGTTGTTAATGAACGGGGATACCATACACGTTACGGACATTCCATTATGGTCCAAGCATTCACTTTAACTGGTCTTGACATTTGGCTCCGAGTTAGGATGATTTCATTGCAGTTGATCAGTATGACCATAATGAATTTTCCTGACCAATTCTCCTTTCCTTTCACTGTTTAATGCATGTTTAAGCATGATGTAAACGTTTGTGGTG
>JAUELE010251612.1:0-10826 GCA_031471655.1 Diodora aspera | reverse complement strand
TGCTACGGCCCTGTGGAGTACCGGGAACGCGACACCATTAGACCGGAACGAGTGAGCAATAGTCCCGGGAGCGAGACACTTTAAGGTGGAATTTTCGCAAATTTTATGTCGCGGTCCCGGGTATGAACCCTATAATTAAGTGACCTAGCTTTTCGGCGAATAAAATGTAGAACTTTATATAACCGTCCATTATGTTCATTAGGATTTTCCCGTTATGTAATTGATGTATCTATGTTTTAGTCAAACCGACTTGAACGTTTTTTTAGTTTTTGTTCTATGTTTGAGATGCAACTCTGATCATGTCCCTTTAAAGGGGCACATAATTATAATGTGTCCCCCACCCGATTAGGCTACAATAATTCAGTTAATAATTCAGCTTGAATGGTAAACTGCATTATATATTTCAGGGCAACAAGTATATATATACACAGCTGTTGCATGAATATGATACGTATTTGATGCGTGTGTATTGTGTTTACACTGTAAACAATATATGTCATGCATAAAAAAATATATCGATCGACACATGACCTCATAAGATACAATAGAGTTACCTCCCTTATGCAAATCGTTTTTGCTGTTCATCGCTGAGTCTGTCAGCTGACGAAATACTTCTTGGGAATGGAATCAGCTGATGCATGCTCAGTCAGTTGACGACTTTTCTTAAAATCATTCTACTTGTGGAGGAACCGGTACCACACACGTGAACAGAATTGGAGAAAGTAAAGGAAAGCTCTATTTAGCGAATGTTTATGGCGCGTCGTGGGGTCGTTTTCGAAGCAGACGACTTGACACTGAAAGGACACACACGATTTCTCGGGTAGGTCAAAGTCAGAGAGAAGGTAGGTGAATGGGAGTGATTCTTTAACACATCGTCCCCGGAGAATCTGGTTCTTCTTGGCTTCTTCTGTCTCTTTGTCTGCTCAAAAATATTGAAATTAGTTGCCAGAAGTGTTCAGTTCCCAGTGTTGGACATTATTTAAAGGGACATGATCAAAGCACAGGCACTTGTAATGACAGAATCTATATAGTCTATACCGTATAATACGGTATAGACTATATATAGATTCTGTCATTACAAGTGCATGAGGTTATAATACGGTATACACTAAGTGGAACAAGCCCACACACTCCCTGTCCACATCCCCCCACGTGTGTTAATTATTCATTGATTTTGGGCTGTTTTTCTTCTATGTATTCATGACTGAACAAATATAAAACATTAATTTTTTGTAAGTGTTCATTATGAAAGAGAAACATTTTATAATTTAGATTTTCTTCTCTATAAAACAATAATAAACAGATACTTTAAACACAATGCATTAATATGGATTGGCACTGAACAGTATTTCAAGATTTTCATCAACAGAAAATATAATTGTTTTCAAAGTTTTTTTAAAATCACTAATATCAACATCTTCAATAGCAGACAATGTTTTCTGGCCCTCATGTACCAACCTCTAGCAGAGCGGGGGTCATTACATCATCACTTGGCTGTCACCAACCCGGGGATGCTGACTAGAGGACCCAGCTGATAAGGGACTTCTGGGGGGATAAGTAGGCAGTTAGCCGTTCCTCAGTTTGAGGATTTCAGAGACCCTTGCTCCACTAAGTGTATTTACAACTTCCCGTACGTACTTGCCCCGACAGATATCGAAAAATATCTGTAGGCTTTATCCATGTGGAGAAACCACCACATTGTATGATAAATTTGTGTACGTTACCGATATCGATGAACTGTATATTTGTTATAACAGCGTGTTTTGTTCGTGCATGCGCTATAACCGAATGATTGGTAAATGTTGTGTATAATGTACATGTAACACATTGACCATCATGACATGATAATACGTTGTACCTATTTAGTTTTTATTAAATTACATCTTGATTTGATTCATATTTACAGCTACTAATAATATTGGAATTGTGTTCATATTAGGAAATAATATACACTGTTTATATGGGAGATTCAATTATCAAATTGGTGGGTTTTTTTCGAAAAACAACCCATCTTGGTTTAACCACATCAGCAGTTTCTCGTTGTCTACACGTGTGGAGTCTGTAACATTACTCCTCTACAGTTTACCATCCCTGGAGTTGGGTAAGTCTTCCCTTGTACAATACATTGTAACTACTTGTTGTAGAGTAAATATTTACATAAAATGATAAATTCATGACTATATTTAAAAGTTCCAAATAAACTGTAACAATATATGTTCAGTCAAGTCATCATGGCGTATTTCAAAGAAAGTAATAGCGTGTTTTACCAACCTACCGGTAGAGGCCTCTTTTCGAAAGTAACACCGTTTTCCGATTTCAGCCGAACGTGAGATTACCAGTTTTACAACATAATGTGTATCACTGCTCGGCTCGAGGATAGAAGCAACTCGCGGCATAGACTCGACACCAGTCCTAACGGGTTTTAAAAAAATACAAATATGACCTCTTAAAACCAGATATATATAATAACTAAGAGGAATCCCAGTGATAAGCTTAACCCTTAGTTCCACGGTAATCTAGACTGTATTTTTATTATGTAACATGCTGGATATTCTTTACATCTACTATGTGAAAAGGGGACTGAAATACAAGCTAGGATCGGAGACCTCTCGAGTCAATAAACCGTTATTAACGTCAGGCCAACGTCCGATCGTCGCCGATCCGGATGACAGACCAGTCAATATCAACTTCGGTCATTTCGAAATTGCATTTAATTTCATTTGCGTCTGTATCGAGGTACCTCAAATTATACCGCAGTTGTCAGCTGTGTGATCAGTGTCTTTAATGATGCTTCAGTATATCCCTTGGGCTACCGAACTGAAAATCCAGGATTGACCACGTACGAATCGTATACAATTTTACCTATAAAAGAACGAGACATATTGTAGTGTTCAAATCACTCTTTAACTTAATCGTGGTCTAATGCTGGTTCATCTTCTATAACTAAAGGCATACAAACGGCGAGAGCACACCGCGTTCTCAGCCCCATTAACTTATTTGAAACTGGCGAGGAACTTGCACCGGACAAATGTCGCTGTGTACATAACGATATATTGACGAGTGTGTAATTAGTGTACATTGCGGCAACGTCACTGGCTTCAGTTACACACATGTTTCTGCTGACTCCCCGCTACATTGCTGACGTCATTACTGACTCCCTATATGTTGTTAGTAGATCCATATTTGCTTGAGAAAGGTGCTGATTTGGGTAAAGAAACTTACAACTTAATATCCGTAAGAAGATCTGTCATTATTCATGCAGTCACTTATGTATGCCACTGAAAATATGTGTTGATATTTGTATTAATTTGATTTCTGTTTGTAGAAACCCTGTTGATCTGTAAGTTTAAGAGCAAAGATAAATGTAAAAGTATTGAACTGTTTTCTGAGAAGCTTGACATTGAACTCAGGCGATGTTTATAAATAGTGTTCTACCAGATAAGATGAAGTAAACCCAGAACACCCTATAATTTTAAGATGTCCTTCCTTGCAATTAATGTCTTGTATGTGGTCTCTGCTTGGGACTACGATTGAACGTGTAATGCCTTCTGTGCCAAATAATTAACATCTGTAGAATAGAAATTATAAACGCGTTTGACTAATTAAGTATTCCTGGCAGACTGAGACGAATTCATTTTGTATTTCGCACAAACTCTTCACAATGCCTAGCTTCTCAAACCCCTCATACTTATGTACCTTAACAACCACTGTATGGAGTTTAATAAATAGCTGTATATTGAAAACTAGTGACACGTCACAGCGTTGTGCCGAATGCAGGCTGAATGTCTTGACATTAATCTGTACAAGACATTTACTCAGGGAGTTTGCGAACGATACTAAATGAAGAAAAAAACAAGCACGATAATTGAAAGATATTTTAAAATAACAAACATGTTACATAATCGCGATATGTACATAAATATGTCAGGGTGTATTTATCGTTCTCAGTGTTGTTTCTCTCTCTAAAAAAACAAACAAACTATTTTTATAATTACTCGTACGTGTCTGTTCCCTCCCAATTGATTCTCTCTTTAAAAACACAAACAAACTGTTTTTCATAATTACTCGTACGTGTCTGTTCCCTCCCAATTGATTCTCTCTTTAAAAACACAAACAAACTGTTTTTATAATTACTCGTACGTGTCTGTTCCCTCCCAATTGAGAGGGTCCCATGTTGAATGCAACAAATGAATTCAAACTTTGTTTGTAGTAGTGCTAGAATTTATACATTATTTTCATTTTTCGGTTGTGAATATTCTACAGGCTAAACGCAAGATGTTCCCACACTTCGATTGAAAGTACGTGTAATTAACTACGTACATCTAGTCAACACGAACTTTGGTTTCAAAAGGGTTATTATCACTTTGGTAAAGTTTAGAAGTAGAGCGTGAACGGCAGACGATTAGATTTAGTATATATGTGTCTATACATAAACTTTGCGTAAATCTCTCTTACCTGTTGGGAACTCGTGCACGCGCGGTTGACACATCTCTATACCTTATGTAATCTTCTTAGGGTGACATCTGCCATCACGAGGCAACACAACATTTACTCTTTCGATTAATAAATTCTTCTATATGTTATTTGTAACTTAGCACTTTTTTACATCACTCAGAGCCAAGAACTCTGTTTGTCTTCTTAGGTATAGCAGGGAGTTTCTATATACAACTTGTAGAAACTCCCTGGGTATAGTAAGCAACCATTTTCTTCTTCATGCTAAAGTTTTATTTTAAAATTGTTTTATTTCATAGTTGTGAATCATTTTAGCATATGTCTATGTCAGATTGCTTTATTTTAATTACGTTCGTTTTACATTCAAATCTCGTTAGTTGATTTTATTTAGCGACTATATTAGATATTTGATAATTTAAATATCTGGAGGTTGTGGAATTATTATTTCTTGTTGTGTAATGTTTATATGTTTAGTTGTTTGTTATCTATTTGTGGTCCAAATGTATTACTGTCAGGATTATTATTATTCACTAACTACATTGAATTAGTTTTCATTATTTTGCATCTGGTATAAAAAAAAGTTCATGTAAAGCCAAGTACGATGTAACGCGTACGGCATCACATATTTTGGGTACAGCAAATAACCAAATATGTCAGTACTGCAATAGATTTCACGTTGGTCTGTCTTCTTAGAATTACGGTATTTTCAATATATTTTGTATGTGTAGTTTATTAGTTTAAATTAAATATAATTTTCATATGACTTACCCACTTTAGCTTGTGACAAATAAGTGAAAGTAAAGAAACGGCATTATTGGCACGGCACTACAGGAAATTGGTTGTATTCTAAAATATAATGTTAGAAATAAGTCAGATTATAACGAACGATATAATTTACTTTTTTTACCAGTGAGAGATTGTTTGAAAGTTTAATTATTATATTTAGTTTAGTTTGTAAATATAAATGATTCTAATTACCAGCGCCAATTGCTCTAGGTGTCAGTGCTTAGTTTGATATCTTTGATATGTCTTATTAAGATCATTTAAGAGTTTTTAATGCATCTACTTTAGAAATAATTGTGAAATGCATAAAGAATAATTGTCATTTACTTTGTATGAGCTTGCATTGAATACTCTCGTATTGTCGCGAGACTCAGAGCCAAATAAACGGGAAGTCCTGAGAACTATGCTTGTCTTTTTGGGGTAGTATTCGATTCGAGCTTTCCCCGGGCTAGGCAACAGCAGTGTTATACCTGACTGTTTTAGTACACACGTTGGGAACTGCAACATAATCTTAGTTTGTCCACGGATTTAGATCCGTGGTTTGTCGTATCGTAATTCCTTGTGAAAGGGGCTCTTGACAATAGCACGACAAAGCTCCGCTGCCACAATATTAACATGCACACAGTGTACATTTATGTGTTGGTTTAGACTAACATTTAGTCCCAGAAACAAGTTTAATCTACAAAAATTATTTACTTTGAATATTAAAATACTAAAACCAGAAAACGGGCCCAGGGACATTCCTAATTTCAGGGGCCTAAAGCTGAGACATCCTAGACTTGCTAAATATCTAGACTTGGGCAGGCTCCATTTTCTTTGTATGCTTTAGAGTCTGTGAGACAGACTAGTGTTGGTTATATGGATTGTTGTGCTGCACATTCGAGTTTGATATCATTAGTAGTGTCTTGTAACTTTCATGTAATGAGATAAGTCGACGTGAACAGATTTAATTAGTGTTTGACCCCGATCACACTCCTTTCACATTACCAAGAATGAAAGTGGTATATATTTATACCGAGCTTCATAAAAATACATTTAGACGTGGATAACTCAGCTGAACACCCACATATCTGTGACTTGAGTCTGATGATCTGGAACGCTGAATAATTTGTTCCGAACAATCGTGAATTGCATGTTTTACCACCTCAAATCATATCAGATTTGGTATAATGCATGTACCGGCTACCAATGAGTGATAGATCACAAAGATATGTTCTATTTAAAATATTTATTCAATAACAAACATAAGCATGGTTGTGCGTTAAAAGGCAGAGTAGTTCATCTAAATTTTAACATCGATATACATGTACATAGATCATAATATAAATTTAGTCTTTAGGGTACCACATTGATACATCTTATCTATATCTAAATGAGCATTTTGCAGACATGAAATGCATTGATAAATAAGATGTATTTTTGTCTTTAGCCCTGTATGATACAAATAATAATGGAAGTGTTAGTTTCTAGGGACAGATTAAGGAATTAACCATCTCGCCCCTGAACACAAAGACTCCCTAAGGTTCCCTGTCCCCCACCTGGCGCCACCACTGCATGGATTACACAATCGATACTCCAGAAAAAATCTAAACCATGTAACGCCCGGCCACTGGTCCTACGAGTCCCACAATACTTCAAAACATGTCATAAAAGTACATCATGATAAAAGTAAATAAATAACAACATGGGAGTCTGGTACAAAGATACATTGAGTAGTATAAAGGAAAGAAAGAAAATGTGGTTCTATTGACACAGAGACCGACTAAGTTTACGACGAGTAAACATGCGCTACACCAAGGCGGCTATGGGTTTCGTGAATTTTTCATATGTCATTAAAAAATACTGTTTGGTTCCACAGAAGATAAGTTTGCGAAACAGGGCCCAGAGCTAATAATATTTTTCTACAACTCATATCTTAGATCACTGTAGAAAGGACAGCTTATCTATATCCAAATGAGCAATTTGGAGACATGAAATGCATTGATAAATATGATTTATTGTTGTCTTTACTATAGCCCTTTATGATACAAATATTAATGGAAATGTTAGTTTCTATAGGGACAGATAAAAAGAATTAACCATCATGCAAACCCTGAACACAAAGACATTTCTGAAAGGTGCTAATAGTAATTAACAATAATTAATATCTTCTGATTAGGCTGTACAGATTGCGTTGAAATACTTTTGTCTTTTCTTTCACGTTTTATCGGCAATTTATCAGTTTTCAAACACGCGGTACACGGGTGTCCTCCCAAAATGCAGAAGTCCCAAAACGCAGACGTCTTAAAACATACATTTCACGGTTCACTAACCAGGGACTAACTACCTTTATCCCTATTTGCCCCAGAATGGATTTGACCAATTATACTAAGTTGTCCCAACACGCAGACATCTGAGTTACCTTGTGAGTAAGGTACCGTATTTAAAGACAGACACATCATCGGCGATATAGCCTCCCTTCGGGAGGCAAAAGCCGACGTTAAATAAGCTGACTTTTAACCAGACAGACACATCGTTTTGTATAAAAAAAAACCCATAATATTTATTACATGATAATAATAATAATAATGACAGAAAGACGTAAAAGAAAATAACTGAAGTCATTTTGTATCGTTTCTTTTGCCCGGCAGTATATTTTCGACTTTGTCTTAGTACTGAAAGTTTGGAAGCCTGGTGTCATTGTTTTGTCCAGTTTAATTAAAAAATAACTCCAACTCACAGTGTGTATGCTGTAAGAGATTAATGATCAAGAATCGTAACGAGATAGTTAATGAGCGTCTGGTCAAGTCCATTTAGTCATTAGGAGTGACCAGCAATTTAAGTGAAACATTATATTTTACAAATAAAAAATAAATATACCGCCAAAGGTTTCATTGTCTTCTGAACCCTGTGTCACAAGGTCGTTTTAGCACTAAGATGATCGTAATATCTTAAGATCAGCTTTAAAACTAAGTTTTAACCATCATTCCAGTTGACAATGCAACTTGGAGCTGCACAATGTGTCCTAAATCACTCCTAGATTGTTTTGAGAAGTATGGACAAATGTTTATCACGTTGGTTTTAAAATTAACCACGTCGCTAAGATTGATCTTAACTAAGATCGCTTTGTGGAGCAACTTAAGTCGGTCTATAAATTGGCATGTTTGAATACTCATTAAACGTTTTAAACAGTTTTGTAAGACTATCAACAGCAGGATAAATCAATGTTAAACTTGGTACACATGTCACAACTGATACAGAAATGTTCAGTAGAGTATATCAACATTTTGTTAGTATGTAATGGTGAAATACCCTTATAACATAATGAGACTGATGAGATGGATAGTGCTAATGAGATGTATGATGTGTCATTAACCTGCAAAATCCTGTAGTATCGGACATGTTATTTATAACATAATGTACGTTTGTTCCTTATACATTTACATATTAAATAAAGGAGTGTTAAATGTAAAAGTCTTTGAGACTCGGTGACAAGGCAGTGGTGGGGAGGGGTGGGGGGAGTACGCAGCTTCATTCTGTGCGCACACATGTAGGTCTATGTTATGACACTATGGCTTATTATACAGTGTTGTTATATTATGGTAATTGTGATCGTGAATGAAGAACAAAAAAGTTTCTTATGGAATTGACAACATTTGATTTTACTTTGAGCATGGTGTCCGTGTAGATTTTTATATGATATCCAAGTAGTGTGGATGGTTCTACGCAGAAACATGGGTCATTTGTCAATGCACAAGTGACTGCTCTATTGCGTAATCAGTAATATAGTATTTCGCTTTCAAAATAAAAGATATTGCATCAGTCATATTTACATAAACCTTTCACACTGTCTATGCTTGACGATATTTTGACAGCGTGAGTTTGCATTGAGAGTGCCTGAAGCAAATTCGTAGTGACGGAACCCATTTGATATTACTCGTCTAGGACAGTTGTTCTTATAATAACCTCTGTAACAGCATATGGGTCGCAGTTGGAAGAAGGTCTCCTATCTTCCAAATAACCCTTTCCATCTTCTGCCACCTGGCGGGGAATTCGGATACTAGCACCTCGGTTGGCGACACCAGCTGAGAAATCGTGAATGCTTGAAGTCTCGTGGAATCCTGTAAGACGTCGCTCGTTGTCCTTGCCTTCTTTAGGATCGTAGGCCTTGATGTGGCGAACATGTTTCTTGGATAACTTTTCAATGGCGTCTTCGATGACCCTACACGAAGATTTTAATCATTCGTTAGTTATATTGCAACGTGATTCTTTACATTCACGTCCTTTTAATCCAAGGTTTATAGTGTTTGTTAGCATAGGCGGTGGGGGTGGGGGGGGGTGCAAATAGAAGGAGAAAGCTTGTAATTAAATTGCTAAATTTTAATATATTTCAGTGACATTTCAAAGACCTTATCAAGTATATACGTAGGTATATCAAAACGCACCAAAAGTACATATACATGTATACTGCTGTCTGAAAACGTGAGATTATGACTCTTGTAATCTAATTATAATTTACGTCCACTCTCCAACCACACAAAAGCCTCTATCCGCTCGTGGTTAGCCAACGAGCGGACGCTTGGTTTAATGTGCCATCAAGGTCGCGGATATAAAGATCAGAAGAATTCCACTCAAAGGACGCATTTTTTCAAACATCTGCAGTGAACTGCTGCAGGATAAAGTTAAAAGACTGTTCATCTCAGACTCCAGGTCGTCAGGTAAACAGACTTCATGTCTATGCAAAGCATAAATACAATTGCGTGGTGATTATGGTTCTTGACAACCTTGAACAACAGTTTGAATAATACATAGAACTGAGCACTTAGCACATGGGTACGGGTGGCAACGTACGTGGCTTAATCAGTGGAACATCTGAACATCGGGCCTTTTTCAAGACATGGATCAGAATTTTGTCGAGATAAGTGTTCTGCCCATACTAATATGTACTAAGAGGAAGAGAGTTTAGAATATTTAAAATGAGACTCACTGTAATCCCCCATCCTCTCTCATTGCCTTTGTGCTGTAGTTGGTATGGGCACCGGCGCCGTTCCAGTCTCCGGTCATCGGTTTAGGGTCGAAAGTCACAACCACCCCAAATTCCTCGGCAGATCGAAGTAGAAGATATCTGGCTATCCACAAGTGATCTCCCATACTGATTCCCTCACAAGGGCCCACTTGGAACTCCCACTGAAGATAATAAGCTCACATTCAAATATATTTAAAGATCGCTACAATGTTATATTAAACTTTTGTTAAATACAAAAATAGACTGAAGTCCTTTTTACTCTATGATGCTACTGTCTAATAGGTCATTTATTCCAAGAAGAGCAATATTTTCTCCTCTCTATTTACATATATTTCAGCATGTTGACAGGAATTCATTGGCAGTGGGGAAGGGGGAGGGGCACATGTTTCTCTCCTCCCCCGGCATTTCCCCCTTTGTCTCCCGAATGAATTGAAACACTCATATTTTTATGCTGACTGTTTGTATTATTAATGTACAACTTCCTAAATCCCTCAAAATGAAACCCTGCCCAACTTTTGCTCCCACAAAATTAAACCATGCCTCACTCTTGCTCTCGCAAAATGTAACCCTGCCCAACTTTTCCTTC
>JAUELE010251601.1:0-10826 GCA_031471655.1 Diodora aspera | reverse complement strand
GAGTTCTGACGTCATAGCCACTCACACTGCACTACATAAAACTATTGGTCATGCGCCATTTCCCTGTTTTCTGGACACCTCCAATTACTACTGTTCAGAGCACCAATATCTTCTTGGTCTTTGAGGGCACTCTGACGTTTTCGATTCCATTATGTTCTGTGCTGTTCCAAGTTAGCAGGATGTCCTTCCAAACCTGTAAACATTCAGCAGCGAATGGACTCGTTATAGATCACTTGTTTGTCTTTTTTTTGTACATGCTTGTCTATCTGTTTGTCTCTCGGTCTTCATTTATATGTACATTTATTTTGGTGGTTGTCTATCGACTTTCTGTCAGTCTGTGTTTTGTCAGTGTCCTGTTTTATTTTATAAAAAGACGACTAACAGAAAAAGGCAGGACTTATTTCGCTTTTGATATAATTACATTACCGAATCTAATCCCGTCTCATTCACATTTCCAGCATTCAGTGGGTTTGCGAAAAGGGGAGTTTTCAGTTGGACCCTGAAGAGAGACATTTTATTAGCTCTTTTTGTTTCAGTTGGTAACTGATTCCATAGAACAGGATCAACACGTACAAAGCGCCAATCCCCACATGACTTGGTTCACGATTGTGGAACAGTCAACAGCAACTCATTTTACAGACCTAAGAGGACTTGTCTGTTGATGATGGAGAATTCACACAGATACGATGGAGAAGTATTGAGACATGCATCAGTATCTTGTACTGGACGCATTGATTAACTGCTAAATATCCAGGTAAATCTAATCAATGTCAAATTACTTCGAACCGCAGAGCAAATATATAACAAAGGTTTCTATTTGTGAATCTGTGTGAGATAAGTATTCATAAAAAGCTCGAAATGCAGTGTAACTTACATAGTGGTACCATATATTAGTTTTCAGGACCTGGTTGGATTCATCCACATCCAGGATTTGTATGAGAGACAGGCCGAAGAAGACCGTCAGGTTGTCATTAGTGTGTACCACAGGTCGCCCGAACTGGCCTTGTCGCTCATATCTATCCAGTAGATGTTTGGTAAGGAGCTTCTCTTGGGATATCACCGTGTCGTCTCTGTCCATCCATCTGTGTCGTCTATTGTTTGCATAAGCCAGTACAGAGTCTCCAGGTTTGCTTTTGTTACCTGTCACTGGAGAGACTGCAACAGAAAGGACATCGAATAACACACATAAATTATGTTCAAATCAGATATTGGTTGACTTGTCACCAGCTTACCTACATCAATAACGTGTATCACTAAAATAACATTGTTGGATCTATAGCAGACAGCCAAGTATGTAAATATATTGAGCGTGACGTTACACTTTCTTTTGACAGACTTATAGTTCATGTATAGACGTACCTGAAATACAATTAAATCTGGATCAAATCGAATATATGTAAAATCACTGTACATGTAATATGAATATCAGTACAAGCACAAGCGCTTGTCAACTGTAAGTGATGCAATATGTCCAATATATACTCAGCCCAAATGTTGAATGGTCAGTGTAACAACCTACCCGTAATTGTTGATATTCATAATGATGGGTATATAAATGATTCCAAATAAATGTATATTTTGTAAACTGAACAGAGGAAATGGGCAATTGCATCAAAAGAAAGCTACCTTCGTTGGTTATTTTTTATACTCATTGTACGTTTAGGTGTTTTTTCGTAATTCTAGTCATTTTTAAAATACAGATTTTTAAGCATGTCTTGTTTTCAACAAGTCGCTACATAAAACGTCAATAATCAAACATCGCGTGTTATCAATCATTGTGGATATTTCAACCAACTGCTGCGACAATCACAGCTTCAAAAGTGCCATATTACGCCTATTCTAATGAGTGATCCTTCATTGGTTGGGCTGGGTATAGTAAAACAAAACGTTACAGCACATGTTTTAGTCAAAGAACACGGGTTTTTAAGAGCATGTATCCTCCAATCGCTCTTCATGTTTCGGCATCAATGATTCCACTGCACGCCTCATGTCGAGTAGCGAATACTTCTCGCTATGATTAAGAACAGAAGAGTATAGTATCTATACTAGAGATCGTTGTAACAATCGCTCAATGAGTAGATATGATGTAGTGTTATCAACCTTCGAAGATTATTCATGACATAAAGTCTTGCAAGTTTTCAAGTTTTTACACCGAAAACCTTATTTTAACACAAAACCTAGTTTTATCTACGATACTAACGATACTGATGATCAAAAGAAAGTACACCGACCAGTTCTTGGGAATGATGATAAAAGCCAAAACACAAAGTGATGCTAAACTTTTACTTCGAATGTATTAGCATCTGACGACATATCAAATCTGATATAGACAATAATCACTATTAATTGTCAACAGGATTGTTCTCAAACAGTATTATGGGTAAATTGCTTATGACCAAAAACAAGTGTCGGTATACTTTCTTTTGATCATCAGTATACTTCATGTCAAGTTGAGTGATATTTAAAGATTACTTTATCATACATTGTAAATTGAAATGTTTTCGAGGCAATATTCTAAAGTCGTAGAAGGAAGTCATTACAACCTCACTCAATCAACTGCATCAATATGGTCATACAATCAGACACAGTATTTCAAGCACCACAGAATTTCGGCAGCATAACAGAGAGATATGTTGCTGCTTGCGGCAGTCTCGCTACACGTACAATTTCGGACACTGCGTAATTCATACAATTATGCAATCATCGAAAGTATTAGAAGATATGTAGACCTCGATAATTGTCTCTGTACACTGTTGGACATTCAACGCATGCGCAGCAAACGGACGAAATGATATTGGACATTCGTAATGGACTTCCAGCTGGACAAGCTCCGCACACAGATAGATCGGCAGAATGTTGACACTAATCGTTTGTAGGGAACTTTATGACATTCTTGTAATGAAACGTTCCCCAAAGTGTCCAACTAGACATGCTAGCCCACACGCTAATACCAACCCTGTCATATCAGATTAAAGCTAGGTAAATATGCTGTTAAACATCTGAAATACCAGAGACGTGTCTCAATAAGCTTCGTTTAGAAGACACATTATTTTGGTATGACGGTATTCCAGGCGAGGCAAAAACATTATAACTTGTCAGCTCTAATTAAAAATGTTTTAGACAAAGTGTTTGCTTTGATGAACGATTTGGTCACAAACAATGATTGACCAAAATGGTTTTCTTTCACTAAGATATAAATGGCTCTTTTGTCTGAATAATCTTTCGTACAGAGGCCGAGTGCGACATGAGAATATTGTGCCTTCATGAAAACAAATCCCTGATCAGATAGGGATTTGTTAGCAATGACATTAAGCTAAATTGAAAATAGGTTGTCTATCCTATGATCTGAACAACATACGTTGATGAAGTACTCATGGTCAGGATAATGGGCGCCATAGAGTAGCGTTACAGACGGGACATTTAGAAACTTGACGGACTGGACAAGCTCAGCACATACTGGCACAAGATAGATGGAAGGCAAACCCTAACGGGGTATACCGAACTGATCGCCACAAGTCAGATATACGATGAAGAATACAATTCATGATACTATCTTGATACAATGTACTTATTATTATTTAAGTTTGTGAAATAAGTCCAAATTCGAATTAATTATTATCATGTATTGTCGTCTTTCTTCGTTGTTTGAGGAATAATATGTCGTTAGAGATTACTTGAAGTTCGTCCACTATCGTCATTAGGCAGCGCGCACACAATTGGCATTTGTAAATATATGTATTACAGATAGGACCTACAAGTTAATTCAGTTACATGTGAGACAATTTCTATCATAACGTCGATAGCGATCGGGCGCTGTTTTCTGCTTTCTAGGCTTAGTTGTAGCCACTTTTGTGGCATCTGTTCGGTGTGCCGACAAAGTTCGGTCTTATCCCACTCTAACTACCCACAAAATGTCATATATGCATGTACATATAGCTACAGTTGCTGTGAGATAGACACAACAAAACTATTTTCAGATCAATGTCGCAAACACTGTAGTCTGGCGTTTTATGCAGATTAACCTCGTGGGGGCTTCGAAAGCCACCTGTTACACCAGTTAAGTGATTTATTTGAAATACGCATGGTATGTTGCTTGTGTTGGGATCGTCGGTTTCTGTTTCTTTTTAAGTTGAAACATCGTATTAAATCATTTCAAAGAGGAGTTAACAAAGTAAACAGTTTTGACGTACTTTCTATTTTAGTTGAAATTGGTCTGCAAAGACCAATGATTACTTGGTGATGTATATTAACTGTCATTTCACAGCACTATGATCTTCCGGTCCCCAGCGGCTTGTTCCAGCTATAACTGAAGCCTATCAGTCTCATAAGAACTCTTGCATCTGCATAGTAAGTCTTCAGTAAACGGATTGGAATCGGTGTAAATTAGAAATGGTGAGGCAAGCCGTGTCAACAAGAGCGTAGCGCCCGTACATTGCTCAGAACTGTTAGTGTTAGTCACCGGAGATGCCCCTTGGTAAGTATAAGTGCACACCAAGAGGTCATCGATCACGTGCTTGGCTTATTATGCTTGGAAAAAACTTTAGGCGACTTAAAACTTCCACTCGTGCAGTAGCTGCATAATATAAATGTCTCCTCCATCACTGTCGGGAGGGCTTAACAATCCATCTCAACTGTATAACTCTAACCTGTTGCAGCTCGCCGGAGACTGGGAACTACGCGATGCTTCCTCTCAGCATAATGTGATTTTCAGTGCTGCAGCGGGCTTCCTCGTGTACAGAACGGATTTGGAATGGAATTAAAACCATAAGGTCTTGCCATTTGAAATGCATCTATTTCTGAGCCAAATATCAGTAAGAGATTGTTCTGAACTTAGCTACCGTAATTACAAGTAACAGTCTTAAGACGGCGATGTTTCAATGAAAATGATTGATATGAAAATATGATTCAATAATCGGTTTAAACAGAACTGAAACAACCAACATAGGGGTCAGAGAAGGACACTCGAACCGGATAAAAATAATTCAACTACGTGTATTCAGTTTTGCACGTTGCTATATGACCTGGCTATATATGACCTAGCTATATGAATAATAGCTTCGACTTTTGCCAGGACCATAAGGCTGTATAATTGCATAAATATATGTCAGGAGAAAATGTTGCTCCTCTGGGAATACTATGTTACCTTGTGGCTGTGCCTGAAGCAGACCTAGCAGAGAGTAGCCTCATAGAGTATGGCTAAGATTCGTATGCCTTGGCTCACGGACTTGACAAAATTCTACTTTCACATTTCTGACTGCCCTCCATGCTCGAAACCAATTAACTTCGTATTCAAGATAATATTTCATGCAGGTCAGAAATGTAACACTACAAGACTCACACTCGCATCGCTCGAAGTTCTTTTGCCATAGAGATATAAGTTTGTCCAGATGTTCACAACTAGATGCAATTAGCACAACTTACGAAAACATTATCACATATTTCGTATATCTGTATTCCACAGAGACGGAATGTTCTGAATATCAGCACACAATTTTATGTATATACAACATTAATCGTTACAGGAGAAAAACTACAGCCCAAACTGGTTTACTGATATATGATTCACTTCACTTTCGTCACCTGACACTTGCAAGTAGACCTTGCATCAATTCAACAAGTGTGTTTTAAGCTTCTTTGAAAGTAGTGGCATTATTCTTAATTGAGTTCCTGTTTGAAGATTGGATGACGTGCCCTCAAGGAGTGGCACCAGCGTGGGGGCAGGGGAGTGCTTAAGCCACCCCTCTCGGGGAACCTTAGCTTTCCCCCCCCCCCCACACCGGCGGGGAAAATATAGCAATTCGTCGGGAAATTTTCAAAGAAAATGTGTGTTTGTTACTGCATGGATTTCAGTCCCCCTGTCGAGGATCTCAGCTCTCCTGTCGAGGATCTCAGCTCTCCTGTCGAGGATCTCAGCTCTCCTGTCGTGGAATTCCTGGCTCCATCCCTGGGACCTTCGTGAAATGTTATGCAGAAAATGTATTCAAAACAGAAATATTGTTATACTGGCGGCAGGTGGATCTCAGAAACAGCAGCAACAATACATTATGTGTCGACAGATTGGGACACAACCAATCCTATTCGTTAAGCATTTACATTGCTAGCAGACACCAGTGGAATTGTGGGTAATGTAGTTTTCATGTCGTATATTTTGTATTGCTCTGGTGTTACTTCCTAGAGAGCAGTCGTTCGCGAACTAGCATCTCGATAAGAGAAGCTGCAGAATTGCAAGATTCCATGTCTATTCGATGCTGATGGTGATCCCTTTATCCGTTCCATTTTAGGTCTTGATTCCGTTTGTGAACCGACGAGAATAAATTGGCTTTCTGTATGTTCTGTGATTGTAATGCTTGAATAGTTGAACGACCAACAATTCCTTGAGTTGTATTTATATCTTGTCCGGTTTTGTCGTTTGCGCATATATGAATGAATGAATGAATGAATGAATGTACACCATCCAGAAACAAGTCATCCATATAAGAACTGGCAATGAACATGCAGCGAAGAGCCGGTAAAAAGTTGTCTTTGCAGTGTACATACGGTTACAATGAAAGTCGATTATACCTCATGTCCAAAGTTGGTTTAAAAGGCCAAGTGATTCCATAGTTAAGTTCTTTTAATCTCTTGTGTTTCTTCTGCGTCCGTATTCCCGTGTCAGTACAATCCATACAACTCATCAAAGATTATATTGTATTTGCAAATGTAGCCAGAAACTTTATACATGAACTTGTAAACTTTGGCGACAAGTTGAGCGCGTGAACATCATTACCTGAGGTACACATATGGATGGTTCATGTGTCGTGCGTATGTATTAAATCACTGTTTGATTTATTTGGGTGTTATTTGAAAGTAAAATAAAGTGTTTAGTAAAGCCATGAATTAGAGAAAATATGACTAAGTGGTTAAATAAAAGAGGAGGGAGCGTTTGACTGGTCGCTTCATGCCGGGTGAGTTGGTCTTGTGCAGCTCGCGCAGGTCTAAAGCTTGAGAAGCTGAGCAGCGTCCAGTCCGGAGAGTACTAGTACTTAGTGAACGGCTTAAGTTGTAAAGCTCTCAGATCTCAGATTAATTTTATGTCGGGGGTGTCACCTTGGACAAGTGGCTTTTGCTAATTGCCTCAATGTACCTTCATGGTAATGTGAAAGTGAACCTTTTAGCGCCAAACAGGCAACTGGGGCTGTATACTCCCCAGGAAGTTGAGAAAGGTTGTGGATTGTACATTGTACCAATGACCAGGGTAATAATGTGGAGTGCTTTAGCATTCCCCGCTATATCAAACTCCTCATTATGCCTGCCAAGGTTCAGTTTACTGTCGTGCACCCGTTATCTCGACTTGACATCTTGAAATGAAACAAATTGTTGATTAAAGTTATGGGCAACATGTGGAAGCGACCCAGAGTCAAACGGCAAGACAAAGGAGCGTATAACTCTCACAGTTCCAGCTGGTGAAGAGGCAGTGTACCGAATACTTCTTTGACAAACTACGTCTTGTTTCAACACGGGGTCAGTACTCCACTTTGAAGTGCTCTGTTAAACGTCACAAGAAGAAGAGAAAGTTCAAGTCGGCCTGAACTGAAGACTGCCGAGATTTCCTCCTGTCCCGGATAATGAAATTAAGCAGAGCAAACCCATCGAACATAGTTTTATGAATGCCACTAATCGGCGGAATAAAACAACCGCGGCAAGATTCTTGTCTTTTATTGATAGTGCAGTCTGTTTATTTAAAACAATGTTGAGTGCGAATTTGTAGAGCTGAATATATTCTTTGGCTTGCTTCGGCAAATGTGAAGCGTGGCCCGGTACACAAGGAGACCCTCCATATGAGTATTTCTGGCATCGAAAGATGACGACTGCTTCACCGGGTATTCTTTCCGACCGTTTTCAACCATATCAGCCTTTTGTATAACTATCCATAAAACAAGAGAACAAAATAATCGTGATATAGAAATGAGAGTTTGAGTATAGTAACTCGGTAATAACACAGCTTTAATGTATTTTTTCTTGAAAACATATTCAGGTTAGTTCCTGTGGGTGTTTTATCGTTCTCAAATGTTCACTTAAGACTGGCTTGTTCACGAGCCCAGACTGGTAGAAGTGTTGAATTGCAAGATGCATCTCCATCAGGCGGCGTCTGAACACAGGGTGTAGAGATAATTACTTCTACTTTAGTCTTGTTTGATTAAAGCTTCCTCTAGTACTAATATCACTTTCAAGTAATGGAAATTATACCCCATCCTTGTATATTGATGAACCACATACAATCAGTTATTTATACAGCGGACAAAAGAGTAAACTCACGCATACAAGCGAGAAAAACACTTAATGTTATCTCCAATGCGCGGAAAGTAAAAGGATTTTCTCGCCGGGTTCTTCCCCTTCTCAGAAGAATCAAGATGCGCCGTGTAATTTGCTGAATCGGTTTCGGGAAATGACCATCTCACAACTGCGATGAGAGACGTTTGAGCAGTCAAGCAGAATTTACAGCCATAAGGAATCTCCACTTAAACGTGCGGAGAATTTTTCGATTTGAATAGTAATAAAAGAGCTTGTAGCGACGAAATCGCTGTAATATGTATTGATTTCTTTTAAAGCATCCATAACTCGTCACAGAGCAATGTCTTTCGTTAATGTAACCGTGAACGTAAAGATGTACTCTGTCTGAAAGAGCTGGGGAGAGCTAATGAAAACGGGAGAGACACTGAAATGACAGAATGGAAGAGGATTTAGCGAAGAAAGATAGGAAAATGCTTGTCTGCTGTTATGAAAACAACGGATAAATGAGTGTCAACGACAGAATACACCTTGCTTCTATCAGAGCCGTATCCAGAATTGTGTTTATCCAGTGTATCACAGACATGTAAACATGTTCGCGTGTGTGATTGTCATGTTTAGAACTTGACACCTTTTTTCACAGAATATAACTTCTTTTTCGTACTGTTGAAAGAACTTGCAGTCTTTAAAGTTCTGAGTTGGTCTTAAGCTTGTCGTTAACTTATGTTCCCTGTGTCGTAGATAAATCTAAAACCATTAACCGTGTGTTCCACAAACTAAAGCTCCTTGTGTTGCAGACATGTAGAATTGTGTCCCGTGTGTCCAAACTCGTAAACTGGTGTTCCGTGTGACCAAACTCGTAAACTGGTGTTCCGTGCATAGTAAACTCATTATTCCCTGTGTCACAGACACGAAAATCCGTGCCCCGTGCGTACCAAACTCCTAAACATGTGTTAATGTATCGTTGACTCGAAACGTTGTGTTCCGTGTGCAGTAGATGTGTACACCTGTGCTGTTTGTGACCTAAACTCGCAGACCTTTTTGTCGCAGAAACTGTGCCTCTTGTATCGTAGACTCAAACACCTGTGCTTCGCACTTATAAACTTGTGCGCCATTCGAAACTCCTTTGTTCCTTGTATCTCGAACTTGTAAACATGTGCCCCAGTCTCGTAAGCCTGTGTTCCTTGTACCCCAGTCTCGTAAGCCTGTGTTCTTTGTGTCGCAGTCTCGTAAACATGTTCCTTGTTTCCCAGTTTCGTAAACATGGATTCCGTGTTTCACAGTCTCGTGAGCCTGTGCTTCTTCTTTTCCAGTCTCGTAAGCCTGTGCTCCTTGCGTCCCGAACTTGTAAACATGTGCTACGTGTGTCCCGAACTTTTGTGTCGCCTCATGTGCCGAACCTTTAACATGTGCTTTGTTTACGAGCCTGTGTTCCGTGTTTCCTAATATAGTAACCTGTGCTCCGTGTGTCCAAAATTCTCTATTCTAAATGTCTGTGTCACAGACTCCTAAACATGATTGTCCTCATATGCAGCAGACACGTAAAGCTGTGCTCTCTGCGTCGCAAGTCCAGTGAACGCGTGTGTTGTGTTCTAGACTCATACAACAGTTGTGTGTGTGTGTGTCGCAGACCCGTACACGTTTACTCCGTGTCTTCTAATGTTGTAAACCAGTGTTTCTTGTGTCCCTAAATCGTAAATGTCGTAAACCAGTGTTCCCTGTGTCCCTAAATCGTAAACTTGTGTCACAAACTTGTAAACCCATGCTGCTCGTTACGCAGATACGTATATTTCTTCTTCTTTAAGGGGCGTGGGATGGCGCAGTGGTCACAAACTTGTAAACCCATGCTGCTCGTTACGCAGATACGTAGATTTCTTCCTCTTTAAGGGGCGTGGGATGGCGCAGTGGTTAGCGCGTCGGCATTGTAGTTCGAGTTTCACCTGTGCGCCACTCTTTCAGACCGGAGACACAGGAGTCTCGACACCGACATGGTGTTGGTGAGACCGTGGTGATGTGGCTGAAAGATCAATCACTCACTCACTCTTCTTATTTACGTCGTAGACACGATCGTACCCTTGCCTCCGATGTTGCCCACTCGTAAACCTGTGTTTCATGTGCCCCAGCCTCGTAAACCTGTGTTTCAGGTTCCTCTGCCTTGTAAACCTGTGTTTCAGGTGCCCTAGCCTCGTAAACCTGTGTTTCATGTGCTCCAGCCTCGTAAACCTGTGTTTCAGGTGCACCAGCCTCGTAAACCTGTGTTTCAGGTGCCCCAGAGTCGTAAACCTGTGTTTCAGGTGCCCCAGAGTCGTAAACCTGTGTTTCAGGTTCCTCTGCCTTGTAAACCTGTGTTTCAGGTGCCCCAGCCTCGTAAATCTGTGTTTCATGTGCTCCAGCCTCGTAAACCCGTGTTGCATGTGCCCAGCCTCGTAAACATGTGTTTCAGGTGCCCCAGCCTCGTAAACCTGTGTTTCAGGTTCCTCTGCCTTGTAAACCTGTGTTTCAGGTGCCCCAGCGTCGTAAACCCGTGTTTCATGTGCTCCAGCCTCGTAAACCCGTGT
>JAUELE010251579.1:0-10828 GCA_031471655.1 Diodora aspera | reverse complement strand
CTGATCGAGGTTGGGAAATTATTGCCGATCCAAGATGGCGGCCTTCTTACCTTTACTCTTATATGTAATGGGGGTATTGATCATAACAAGTGCCTGTGCTTTCAGTTGTACTAATCAACTGTTAGTGACAATAAACCTTCATGTATTTTAACTAATACTATTTCATAAACATACATCATGTAGTTTTCGAAGGTATTTTAGCTGTGAGCCTGCGAATACATCGAAGCTAAATCCGCCGTTCATGTCCAAGATGTTAGTGGAACGTAGGGGAGCTAACTCGTGGGAAGTTCCAAAATAGTTCTAGCATTTGTTGACAAGGGCGGCGGAAGCAACTTCAAGTGTCTGTCGGGAGGGGAGGGGAGGGCTGCTATGACCCAGTGATTCAATGTAGGCTCTCATGACATTTGAAGGAGACGTGCAGATCTGCTTCAAAACAGATTAAATGTCAATGCCAAAAAAATCATGTACGTTGAAAAATATGAGGGAACAGCGCCCCCGCCCCCACCCTTCCGCCGCCCATGGTTGACGTTTTAGAAGATTGCTTCACATAAATGAATTGCATCTTCTTTTGAATTAGAAGGTGTTCAGTTGACAAACCTTTAACAATCGTAAGGCTGACCAACCAAAAAAACATATTAAGCATAAACAGCCTAATATTAAGTTTTAAGTATTGATTATTACAGTGCCCAATAAATCCGGTCTGTTATTAACACACCATAAGGTACATTTAACTTATGATTTCTCTTTGCTTGAAATTATTCTGATATGACAATTCTTAAGTTAACTTGCATTAAGTGACACAATCCGTTTTCAGTAACATTGACCACACCCTTTGACCTGTGACCTACATACGGCAGTGACATTAAGAGATCCATCTTTAGTGATATCCGCTAAATCTCTTTTAAATTCACCAAACCGTTCTCAAGTTATGGTCCCTAAAAAGAAAATCTGTTTAAGCATCAAGTAGACTCATAACCTACACGTACACAGCTCATAACTTATTCAAGCGTCTTTGGTTCTTTGCTTTAGTTTCAAAGTGATAAGTTTCTTATGCCAGGTAGTTTATTTATGATTTTTTAATTCATATTTTAATGTTTATTATGTACTTAGGTATGTGTTGTAGCCCATGTTCCCTGTGTGTGATTTTTGAGAATAATTTTCTGTTCTGTGGCTAATCTATACACCCATCAGTATCTCCCTATATCTCGATATGTTTATTTGTGCTCTTTCAGCAAGTAATAAGATAGGGTTGAAAATGAAGTACATTTCTAAATAATTATAGGCTACAAACAAAAATTCCTACAAACCTGCTATGTTTGTCCATGAACCATCGTTCTTCCACCAAACGTCTTCACTGAAACAAGGAAATCATACTTGCAACCAATCGTAGCTGCTCGTCTCTTTCCGTGACCGGGCAGAGGACTCTATGCCCCTCGACAGCCGACATGCGACCAATTTACACATGGCGGAGGAATGACAATCGGAATGGGTGGTGTACGATTTCATGAAGGCCTTTACGGATTAAGCCAAATGTTACCAAACGAATTCGTGGCGCATGTTTAGAAGTGATACAACCAAATAGTTCCATTGAATTTTATTTTTATTAATTTGTTTGGATGGTAATTTATAACACAAATGTGCTCATCTGAGGGGTCTTAAATTGTAGGGGGGGGGGGGTGTTGGTGTTAAGTTTTTTTTAATCACATCGCTTCTCACGAATATTATCAAGCGAATGCGCAAAGCAACATTACAGAGCTATATTTCCTTACAGTAGTTTTCAAACCAGTTTCTTCTTGTACTCGCTTTGCGCTGGACTAATGTGGGTCTTTTAAAAAATGACGACGAGACGCATACGAGTCCTCTTTCCGGTCACAGAAAGAGACCCGTAGCCACGATTGACTTGCAACATGTCGTTCTTTCGATCTTTAAATGAAATCATCATATTCTGCGACTTGTCAAGATATGTACACGTCCTCGTAGGCAATTCAAATAATCGCCTGATGTTAGAAAGTCTTCTGCAAGAAATCACTTTTTAAGAACATTGTAGGTGTTGAGGTAAAACATAGTTACATACAAATGGCATACATACATAAACTGAAAACGAAAAGAAACGTTATCATTTTTACAGAAAAACAAATTCATCAATTCAGCTGACAATAAAAAGCAATAGTACTCGCACGGGGACAATGGCAATGTCAGTGGAGTCACCTTGAACAAGTGACTTTGCTCGTAAATTGCCTCAGTCCATCCAGCTTAAATGGAGTACCAGGTTGGAAAGTGATGATAATGTGATAGTTAATGTTATAGCTAATCTCATATCTTATCTTATAACTGGCAGCTTGGGTTGTAGACTACCCGGGAAGTTGACGAAAGTTTGTGGATTGTACCTTGTTTCAATGACTGGAGTAATAATGCTAAAAACTTCTGCAGCATTGACCAGACGCAATACAAGTGTACACATTGTTGTGATGTTTTATTAAAACTGAGAAGTGTTTAAACGTCTTACTTGGTGAATGTTGCCACGTGATCGTGTTCTGGAAATGTAGCGGTCATGGCATAATGCCACGTGGTGTTAAGAATGGCGCTACCATCTATCTTCCCGATTTCGGCGGTCGTCACATTAGCCTGAAGGTACCAGTCTCCGTGGGTTTCATCCTGTGTGAAGACGGAAATAAACAAAGCAACTGAATATCGAAAGAGCTATTTTCTCTATATTTCACTAAACGTCATTCTCGAGATCCGGGGCATAATGACTCTGTCAACGACCGTCATATATCTTGGAGGTACTATTCACCGTGGTCGCTTTGTGTGTATTGAAAATCCAAATCTACTAAATGTAGACAACCAAGGAAATGTCGCATTCACTGCACGAGAAGTAACTGTTGATAAAGTTAAACACATAACGACTTTACGGTTAAAAGTCAGCTTATTTTACGTCGCTTTTTGCCTCCTGAAGGGTGGCCACATCTAACTAGTAACGTTGGCGGAGTCATTATACCTTGGATTTTGAGGATGATCAAAAGTAAGAAAGGGAGCTACTATTTGAGTTTTAGTACGGGTGGAAGAGCGGGAAGATATTTCTCTTGCAAACTATCATTTTTACCTCATGGCATGAGACGACCTATTTTCAATAATTGCCAACAAACCATTAATTTTTTTAATAATATTATTAATCGTTTATTCGGGGTACAATTGACTTTTACTGTGATTACAGGAATTCGAATTTGTAGTTAATTACAAGAATACATTTTCATGATACATTTCTTAATTACAAACTGAAAAATATAATATATATATATATATACATGTAACTCTGCAATCTATTATTTTCTTGACTCATGCAAAATTATTCAGCACCCCTCCCCACCTGAAATCAGATGGTCACTTCCTCAGAATAAGGATTACAGCAACTAATGAGAGAAAAAGGGAAAGGAGAGACTTTGAGAGAGACAGAGAGCAAAAACTAAACAGTATGGGTAGAGCGGGAAATTGAGAGGGGAGCAGAGAAGAGCTTTTGAGAGACAGAGGGGGGAGGAAGAGGTGGAGAGAGAGCAAAGGCAAAAGAAAGAAAACGAAAAAAAAGAGAGACAGGAAAAAAATAGTGAAAAGCAATTGAAAGAGAGAGAGAGAGAGAGCGCGCGAGAGAGAGAGAGAGAGAGTATGCATGATGACTCGATGTTTTACTTCAATAATGTATCCAATGAGCTTGATAATAATTCGAGGGGATGCTGTCTTGAATCGTTGATTAACCTGAAAAAGAAAACATTTGATCTCAGCATGGGATGAACTTCTCGTTTCGGCAGTGTTCAAAAGTCGACTTTACTTCGTTATGGCTAGTTAGCGATGCGTTAAGTGTTTAACTCTGATCCAAACGATTTCAAAATCCTGGTTTAAAAGGCATTCAATAATGCTTTAAAAACGCCATAAATTTGCATCATCATTTTTAAGCATATTTTCTATTTCCCTTAACAGTCTGGACGCAAACTGTGAATGTAACGGTCGACTGGATTTGCGGCGTCATGAGACCGATTCGTGGCTGATGATAAAACGTTAAAGTTGGAAACGTGCTCCCAAACGCTGAAATAGGCCTAGTGCTATGTGTGAAAACAATAAAATAACAAACTGTAAATCACACATGCCATATCGTTTGTATATTCTTCGTAGTATGTACATAATTAAATGTATATTTATCGTTTCACAAGTTGTTTGAAAGAAAACACTGAGTGTGACCACGTATCCAATTTTTAAAAAGTTTTAGCCTTTCTGAATAACTGGAAAATCCCTTGTTTACAAATAGCTAAAATGCCGTTGGCGAATCCAGGATTTTGGACAAGGATGGGGGCAGAATATGAGTTGGGGGGAAAGGGGGCTGTAGACTCCAAAGGTTTCCTATAGTTAATGAAGTTTTACCTAAATCTAAGCTGAAATGGGGGGGGGGGGGCATATTATCTGCACTCCACCAATCCCCCAATGGATCCGCCTATGCTTGCTATAAATAACCCAAACCTTCGATGAAAATAAACATGAAAAGCTCTTTTTCAGCATTCAGTCAAACAATTAGGGTTTGATATCGAAATGTTTTGTAAGACAATGTACTGTTTCACTAGGGTTCTGTCTATCTTTGTCAACAGCTGCGCAAATTAATGTAGAGCAACTTTTAAATTTATTTCCAATGAAACTAAAATGATTGAAGGGCGCTCTTAGAAAGTGTATCACTCGCTCTCATCAACTTGCAAAGAGCAGAAGTCAATATTTATTTCAAGTCACATGGGCGATCTTACCGCAATAACAAAATTCATTTTGCGTTTCGTGGACACTATTTCAATGATATCACAAGTGCAGCTAAATTGAAGTTTTTCGTTATGTGATACTGTTTTAACGACATCACGAGTGCAGCTAAGATTAAATCTTGTGCCACGTGACAATTTTTCAACGGCACCATGAGTGCAGTTATGATTAAATCTTGTGTCACGTGACAATGTTTCAACGACATCACGCGTGCAGCTAAGATTAAATCTTGTTTTACGTGACAATGTTTCAACGTGTTTCAACGATATCACAAGTGCAGCTGAGATTAAATCTTGTGTTACGTGACGATGTTTCAACGACATCACAAGTTCAGTTCACACTAAGTTTTGTGTCCCGTGACGATGTTTCAGCAATATCACAAATGCAGCTGAAATTAGGTTTTATGGCACGTGACAATGTTTCGGCTATCTGTCAACCCAATGGTAATCAATGAGGAAACACACCTAATATAAATTAAACGGGAATGGTACATACACTGTTGAAGAGGTGAGAAAAATACCGCCGCAGTTCTTGCAAGGTTTCCTGTTTCCTGAACGTGTCACTTCCGGGAGGAGATCGCTCATACCAGCTGCAAG
The DNA here is from genome assembly GCA_031471655.1 of Diodora aspera. Classification (NCBI taxonomy): domain Eukaryota; kingdom Metazoa; phylum Mollusca; class Gastropoda; order Lepetellida; family Fissurellidae; genus Diodora; species Diodora aspera. Next base: position 5,444 of record JAUELE010251579.1, on the reverse strand, counting down.
AATCATCGCATTAAATTTGGTCATTTGAATTGTGCTTTTTTAAAATCCAGATTTTAATGCCTTAATTAAACACTGATTGGCCGTTACGCTGCATAAAAATGATAAATGTTTTTCAAATACATTTTTCAAAAAAGGGATGAGAGCGGGAGGACACATTTTGCATTGTTTATTTAACAAAAAAGAGATGAGGTGCGAACAGACTTTTTGTTGGTTGTGTATAGGAAAATGTTTGCTAATGTAACAAGCTATGTAAGGAGTTGTACTTGATTCCGATACATAAAGGGTACACCAAACGCAAATGCAAGTTGATCTCATTGGAAAGATCATGTTAAAATAAAATTATCTTGAAAATGTGGTAAGGAGCAGAAGCACGATTAGTCAGATATGAAAAAGCAGTATCGGCTACTCGCAGACAGGCTTTAAGCTGATTGGCAAAATAATCTGTGGACTCCGAAAACCGGAAGTAACGTCGGAGGGTGTACCCACTTTGCCTACTCGTCATAATAAAACAAAGGTCCGAAGTGCAGCATTTAAAGTGATACGTCAGTAATTGAGAAACATTTTCCTTTTTCTTAATGTATTCGTTCCTTGTACCAGGTAGTTAAACTGCATGACGGTATTGTACACAGCTGTGACATTTGCCTGTACTTATGTCTTGGCTTGTGCATCGAGATTAAAGCTGGATACGTGTAACGAAGAGGACACATATCTGGTGCGTTCTGTGTTAAATAAATACATGTAACATAAACTGTAAATCATAATTTAATGCATGCCTAATTAAATAAAGCCGTATCCCCTTTCTCGAGGCAGATATAATTATAGTTTTCATTTTAAATATCAAACCTCATTCCGAATATTTCTTTGGGGCTTTTCCGAAGAATGTTCCGTTGAGTTACGATTACGACAATATTCTGTCGGAAAGTTCGGAATGCTTTTATTTCACCCCTTTTCACCAGAGGGTGTTTTAATAAATAAGAATATTTCAAAAGCACTTATCGTATTAAAGTGATAAACATGTCATGTCGTTTGAGTATCAGTCGTGGTATGTACATAGTTTTGTGTGTACATGTATTTATCGGTTCAAATGTTGTTGTTTTTCAAAAGGAAACATTGAATTTAACCACGTATCCAACTTGAATTCCGGATGACAGTATTGGAACGAACATCTCGTCTTACCGGGACATTGTCTAAGCCGAGTTTTGTCAGTAGAGTTACCTTTGATAAATTGGATAGTGTATCAGTGCTATGCAGTCAAGATACACATCTTGAGGAATTTCACGTTTCGTTCTTCCGTTTTCTGGTGCCGACTGAATTAGATATTCTTGGTCTGAAGAAGTGAGAACATTGTGAATTTGCAACTGTATCACACACGTGTACACTAGTCTTTGCCTGAAATAACACAACGTTATGTCTGTGCAACAATTTCAAGATTATAAATTAGTCAGTTAGATAGAATAGTGGCCGGCGTTTCGGTTTGCTCTGTCTGTGTCTGTGTCTGTTTGTCTCTGTCTATGTCTCTCTTTGTCTCTCCCTCTCTCTCTGTCTGTCTGTCTGTCTGTCTGTCTGTCTCTGTCTGTCTCTGTCTCTCTCTCTCACCACATCACTTACAGTTTAAAGATATCCCTTAAAACACGAATCATCTAATTGAAATAAAACATGTTTAAATATTCAGCAGTCCCTCCGCCTTTTGAAAAATGCGTTGTTTTAAATTAATTTCATGACAGCAAGCTGGAACTTTGCAAAATCTCTGAAATTGTGTCTGTTCATATCTTTGTCTTCAAAAGTATGCCTTCATTGTCAAAATCATTTCACGATTTTCCATGGCCATTTTCCTTTCCATGAACATCTAGGATAATTTTATGACAATAATCTTATTAACATTAAAGTTTACTGAAATATTGACATCTTTTGTTTCAGGTATTTCTGTATCCTTGACCATGAGCGTATGGGCACCGCCAGACATGGGTGGGGTTGAACTTATTGCCCCAAAATATTACCCCCCCCCCTCACCCGTCAACCGAAAAAACTCCCAACCCATTGCGACTGAGTCCTGAGCATTTTTGCTCGAAACCCTCCTCCCCTGCCTAGTACCTTTACCATCAATGTCTATTGTGCTATCAGGATCATCGGTATCGTCATTATATTCCTCTACCAACATGTATTCCCAATTCGATGAACGTTCACCAAGTCTCTTCAGACCATACAGTTTCCCGTCGGGAAGAACCAGGGACCCTTCCTGAAACAGACACAAGCATAAAGTAAGTTCATTAGATCATCCACGATAAGTTACATACTGTAGTAGTTGTCGACTTCATCATCGACATTGTAGCCCTCGGCATTCCTGTTTCCGTTTGCTTTTCATGGCTGGCGGGGCTGGGAGATGTTTTTCTTGCAAACTGTTTTTTGTATCTCATTGCGTGGTCTTATCAAAATGACCTTTATAGGGGCATCAGGTTTTCTCCGACTTGACCGACGAGAACCCTCTTTTGTCTTGACCGGGCTTGCAGTCTCCATTGAGGCGGAGTAGAAGTAAAAGAGGCTGGGGACAAAGAGGGATGCAGTAATAATAGTTCTGTCTGTCATTTCTAAATTTACTAACCAAAGCAAGATCTGGAATGCTAGTCTCTGACAGCGTACACATGAGGTCAAACTCCGCCCTGAATGAGTCATCTTGGTACATAGCAGAATCCTTTAGAAAAAAAAGAGAAATATTAAGACATTTTGTTACGAGTTATGTACTTGTGGAAATGTGAATCATGTCTGTCTTTAAATCACGTAATTGCAACGATCAAAAGAAAGTATGCCGAAACGGGTTTTGTCCTAAACAATTTACCCCTTTACTGTTTGAGAAAAATCTTGTTAACATTTTAATGGTGATTTTTGTGTACATCAGTTTTGACATCAGATAATCCTAGCTTCGAAGTGAAAGGTTTGCATCAACTTTTTTTTTTGGTCATTCTCAAAAAGTAATCGGTATGCTTTCGTTTGGTGGACAGTATATATTGCCTATATTCGATGACATGTTTCATGAATCATGACCCTTTTGTCGCTTTCTGATGCCCCACCACACATAGAAGAAATCTTTTCATTCGTGGTACTTTGCTTAAGCAGTTAGTGCTCATGTGTGGCAAATTTACGTAAAACTTTTTTGTCATTCGTGCTTGATAATTTTTGGCACGAATAGAATATTCTTTCCCGTGTGTGGCAAACGCAAGCGAAGTGTTATAAGCAAAAGGCTACGAATAAAAATATTCCTTCTGTGTGTGGCAAACGAAAGCAAACTGCTTACTTCGTTTTATTATTTTTTTAAATTATGTACATGTACAGACTAAAAAAGATACATTTGCTGCAGACGAGGCTCGGGTGGTCCTGGCTAGGATTGCAACGGTTCACTGCGATGCACCGAGAATCGCGATACTTTCCCCTGTATCGCGGTTCGGTTTGCACTGATGACGTTTCGGTTCTGTTAAATATTTTTAACCTTTACTAGTCATCTTCCCTTCCATTACTAAGAGCGAGCAACTCTAATTTGTTGATCCCGTTTCTCTTCCAAACCAGGGATAGTCCTGTCCAAACGCACGTTGTCACGAGAAGCCGCTCTTTTTTATTCGATCCAGCTGCAGGATAGTTGACAGTGCTCGCTCGACCAATCCATACTTATTTGAAATACATACATGTATAAGAAGTTGAAAAACAACCAAATTTATGGGTGACAACTTCTTTAATTTTCTTTAGCGACGCTTCGGTGCGTGTTCTCAAACCTTCATCAGGCACAATTAGCTTCGACAAGAGAGAGTATATTATATGTCACAGTCAATGTGTAAAATTAGTCAATTTGTAAAATTACTAATATTTTAAGTCATTTTGTAAATTTACTGATTTACTCAGGTACTTTGTAAATTGCCTGAAAATGTTAAGTCATTTTACAAATTGACTGAAATATCAGCCCTTTTATTTGACAGATCGAGTGACTTTGATAAAAAATATTTAAAAAAAATGTATTCTCCGTTAATTCACATCATACATAATTTATATGTACGAAGATACTCTACAATCGAATACTAGTATGCAGGGGGAATTATCCCCCAGTGTTTTCAACATAATAATTATATTCGTGAATTTCCTTGGGAGATAAACCTTTCTTCAGGAGACACCTTATCATTGCACGTTTCAGTTTTCTCCATTAACTTTTTTGCCAATTGTTACACCCCTGCCTGTGGCGAGGGCTGATATCTCAAAAACTGATGGACTTGCTGTTGTCAAAGTTTGTCAGGAAGGTCACAGCGCAGGTCATGCCTCAACTTACATTTATCTGTAGTTAAAAGTCAATTCGGTTCACAGTATGGCGCGTTTTGTATCGTCACTTTCCGCATTCACTGCTCTTAAATGCTCTTAAATGTTTTCAACACTAAGCCATCGTTCTTTTTCACTCCAGTATAAACAGGTCAGGATATGCATTCGCAAACTATCTAAGCGATCTTTTTGTGTTCATTATTATACGGTACATTTTACATCAGTTACTAGTACTTTGAATGGAGTACATCACACGTGACACAGTGGAGCTTTCAAATCTGGAGCCTTTCTTTGTCTGAATACGAATAAAAGCCGTAATCCTTAAACTATGTACTCAGTTTGATCACTGTATAGTACCTTTGTTACATGTAAATCATGTATGATGTGAATACACGGAGAAGAAAAACTATTTTTGAATTTTGTCAAAAGTCAGTCAATCTGTCAAATAAATGGGCACATTTTTCAGCCAATTTGTAAAATGACTGAAATTTTCAGGCAATTTACAAAGTGCCTGAGTAAATCGGTCAATTCACAAAATGACTGAAAAATTTAGTCATTTTACAAATTGAATGATTTTACAAATTGACTGTAACACATTTACAGTGAGGAGGTACTAGGTTGGCAAAACAATAAGTAGTTGAACCATGAAAAGCATATACTTGCATTGCTATACTTTCATTGTTCAACTACTTATTATTTTGTTAACCTATTACCTCCTCACAGAAAACTGACAGCATGACCTTTCTTGCAGACTTCTGCACCCTGGCCTTTTTCGGAGCAGGTGACGTGGCGTGCTTTCACTCGTTACTCATCTCTTTGGTCTCAGGATCACACATGGTTACGAGACGGCTGAAGACAGTTCTTCAACCTGCTCCAGAAGAGCCAACGCCTGTCGGGGCATGTCCCGACTAGTCTGCCTTTGAAGAGGAGTCAGTAACCGAGGACCCCAGCGTGCTGGCACCTTGGACATGTACAGTTGGTCATGAATGATGTTTCATGCACTGCCATAACACAGATGTGTCTATGCATTGTCATAACTACGTATGGTTATGTGTCGATCTTCCTGGACCAACACCTCTACTTTCTTCACAGTGTCCATATCATCAGTGAGTGATGGGCGTCCACTTCTTGGTTCATCTGTGAGGGACATA
>JAUELE010251568.1:0-10828 GCA_031471655.1 Diodora aspera | reverse complement strand
CGGGACCAAAAAATTATGTCGAGACAACCGAGATGTCGAGTTAAGAGAGGTCGACACAACGGTGTTTTACTGTATCTCCAAAATTCCTTATGTGAGGGTTATCACTATCTTCCCCCGAGCCATTCATTAAGAATAGAGTTGATGACAGATCTCATGGAAGATTTGTACAAAAAACGTGAGCGACGTGTCTCGACGAAAACCCATCTTGAGTTGACATCTTAGCTAGGAGTCACACGGAGCATTCATACTTCATACTTCATACTTCATCATTCATACTTCATACTTCAAAACATGAACCTATTGTAAACCATTGTAGTTGTCACACGGAGCACTCATACTTCATCATTCATAAGTAAGGTACTTCGTTGGATGAAGCTTAGTTGAACCATAGGCGGATTTGGTAGCATGATGTAATTCTAGTAAATAATGGAGGTGCTAACTGGAACTGTTCGTTGTTAATGCAATTTTACATAAAACTTGGCTGAAAAAAGGGGGTGCACACTCCCTGCACACACCGCCCCCCCCCCTCCCGATTGCATCAGCCTATGTGAAATTAATGTCTTTAAAGTGCGGGTAGTCCAGAGCAGCCTGAAATGAGATACACCGTATCCAGTTTAATGTGAGACGGCAACTCGGTGTCTGCACGAGTGCTATAGCCAGTACATATTTTTAATTGTCTAAACGTGTTTTTCAGTACAGGATGTTTTCTGTGATGCTCTGCTGTAGTACAATCTAGTTCCTGTATGTTGTATAGACACATGTCTTGTTTGCCGTGCTCGAGGCTATTAATGCATGTTGGACAAAGAGCGCCATGACGTTACAATACATGTATTCGTTTATTGAAAACCTTTTAGGTGTTAGATATTCAACTTGAATTACAATATCCTGTGAGAACGAAAACGTCAAACGTCATCTTTTGCTTTGAAAGGGCCTGTTATGTATTCAGGCTAGCTGTGGTCACATTAACAATGTTTCAAATGCAGCCGAGCAAATTATTCGTTCCAGTATTATGATTTCACCAGCAATGATCTAATTGCATCTTTTGATGCAGATGTTTCAACAAAAAGAACGATACTATTGTATCGCTCAAAGACCGCAACGAGTCCGCCAGTCTGTTCAAGTAAATACTTGATTTTTGTTGATGCTTTTCAATTAAATCTTGATCATTTGATTACATTAATTGTCTTTGTAAATTGATAGTGTCTACAACGTTAATGACGACTACGGCTGTTAGCATGTGTTTAAAAAACAGTTATATTCATGTGATCATATGGAACAGACACCGACAGATATAAGGTGTTGACAATAGACCCCGTTCAGAGTGTCCAAGACAACCACAAAACGCCAGTATCGATTATGCAAATTAAAGATTACCAACTGGAAAAAGAGTGACTCAAGTCTCTACACACACACCACGCGACTGCCATTTAGTCCGAGTTCCAATTCGTTAATGAATTTCTATCAGAATCGAACATTTGGAAATATACTTAGATACGCATCGTCGTGAACGTCCTGTTTATCCGATACAGAGAACGAAGTATCAATACATCATCCTTTTGAAAGAATGAAACAAGATCTATCGACTTGGGAAGAAGAAGAACTGACAATACAAAGTGCAGCCACGATTCAAATCAAGAATTAGAACATAAACAACTGAGAGAAATGTTGTCTGTAACATGCAATCTTTTATTGTTTGTTTATATACGTTTTTATGAAATAAAACTTGGGCATGATAAAACATTGTTATTAGAAACGAAAATCAAGAATTGAAACATAATTATGTAGGAGAAAGAAAGTGTCTTTTTTGTTTGTATTTATTTTAATACGTTTTCATTATATAAAAAGTATGTATGAAATAAAACATTGTTACTTGAAAAGAGTTTGTTTAATAAATGAGATTGTTGTCATCTGAACGCTTATATTGCCACAACTGTAGTAATTTATGCAGCTTATCACTTAAGCTGGATAATAGCAACACGTTAATGCTGATTGACTGGAAACTAAGTGATGGCCGAAACTACCTTGACCCCTCCGTGATACGTACAGATGTACCGTTTGTTACTTTTTGAAATAATATGTACTAGTTAATTTCCCCTTTCTATGGGAATATGAGTATCAAACTTTCTATGGGAATATGAGTATCAAACTTTCTATGGGAATATGAGTATCAAACTTCAGGCCACAAAATGTAAACTCCATACCAATAGGATCCGTAAAAAAGTTGCCTAAATATCCCCCTCTCCATAAACAAGGTCAGATAATACATGGAGAAGCGCTGAACGACTTCCGAGTTAGTCAACATTTGTGATGTTTTAATCCGCGTCTTTCTTCTAAAATATATTTGTCTGTCACGCGGTTTTACCTTCACTGGTACAAATGTGACGTCCAGTAAAGTTGAAACATGTAGTTTAAGCAGCCAGTCCCAGATCTGAAACTGTGATGACAGTGACCTAGCGTCTGTCAAGCTGTTGGTAGACTTGGTAGACTTGGGGTGGGCAATTGAATCAGCGCGGCAGGGACTAACGTCTTCCGCTCAACAACGGAATGTACTTGGGCCGGTGTCACAAGAGTTATATACTTCTCTAATGATGTAATTAGTTACACACATTTTTGCGTGTTTGACGACTGAAACAATCTAATCTATTTCCAAAGTATATGTGCATGGCTTGTGGCTCTCTTCATTAATACATCCAATGCTAGGTCGGAGAATAAATGCCCGAGTCAGTCCACTTGTCACGTGCGAAACACCCAACCAAAATGCATTCGCAGCTATAATCAAATTATAGGTAAAACTAAAAGACCTTCAGTTACAGATGGTAATAAACTATGAGCGAATTAGAAGAGGGTTGGAGATGAACACCCGACACAGTCTCAGTGGCGTTGCAAACAATGCTGGGAGATTAACACATCACACAGTCTCAGTGGCGTTGCAAACAATGCTGGGAGATCAACACATCACACAGTCTCAGTGGCGTTGCAAACAATGCTGGGAGATCAACACATCACACAGTCTCAGTGCAGTTGCAAACGACGTAAAGACGGGGTATGCGGAAGACGAACTTTTTATGAATAACTCGTTATGCATGACATCTGAATACTTGTTAAGGAAGCTACTGGTGTGTATGACCTTAGACTACAAGAGCTGATAAATCAGCCGTTTACCGTAACAGTTTGTTATCTTGACATAATGTCACAAAACAGATAACGCCCACCCTGAACTATATAAAATCCACGGCCGTCAATGTCAAGGCAACTGTATCGTTGAAAGTTTAAATGATTTACTTACCGAACGTGAAGACTGTTCCAAGAGTCAGGTGGACCATTATCCCCCCAATAATGACCAACACGGCCCTCCACCTGCAGCAAGCCATTGCAGACACCAAGTGAACACGCTGCAAATACCCGTGTGCTCGTGTGCGTTGCGAGATAATACCTATTAAAGTCGTTATGGTGTCGCTGCTTGCTCTAAATGAGTCTGAATTCGCACTTGAGTAATTACCGTCTCTCTTTCAGTCTGAAATAAACAGGTAACTGTTAGAGTAGGCTTTAGCAAAGACAGAGAGATATGAGAATGACTGCCAGGAGTGTTCTCTATGACCCGCTACACGCCTCACAATAATATATACGTATTGAAGTTATGCTCCGCCTCTATGAATAACAAATTTAAAAACTTTGGAAAGATGCTTCAGTATTATTTCTGCGCATGCCCAGTTAACAATACCATGTAAAAGGAAGATTCATTGGTTACCGCCCTTTTAGTGTACAACATAACGACGTCGCGTGAAGCCTCCGTTCCTACACAGCAGTCGTTGGATATGCAGAGTTTTTTCCTTGGGTTGAATGGACAGAATACTCACATTCTCATGCTTAACACAAAGCGCAATATTTCCATCTCTAAATAACAGTAGAGCACATATAATTTGCGGCAAAATCTGGGCTCTCATCATGAAAGTTATCACTGCCCGTTAGTTAACAGCTGAAGTGGTTGTAAAGCCCAAGTATTTGATAAGTGGGTCATTCCATGCCAGGTCATTAGGCGGCTTCCACCACTACCACGTCTCAGAACATTCCAAACTAATATATATGTTAAAGAAACTGTTTAAGTGAAGAGCCAGTTATCTTTAGTACTGATCTGTTAAATAAACTGTTTAATTGAAGAGCCAGTTATCCTTAGTACTGATTTGTTAACCCTTCTCCTGCTTTCACTTTTACTATCCTAATTCTGCTAAGGTGGGCCTCAAAGGCCCAGTCACCCTGTTTGACTGTTTTCATAGTTACCAATGTAATCTAAAGTAGCTTGATCAGTTGCTTGATCATCAGAATCTGACTGTTCGTCACTTTCAGAAGTTGATTCCTCATAGGAATCATCTTGAATGTAATCACTATCTGAACCGCTGTATTCATATATATGGAATGTCTTCCTGAAACTGCTGAAATGTGTTGTGATTTATGCGCTGACGCTTCATGATGAATGACTGAATTATTTGCTGTCACCAAGCACCCACTTCAACAAATATACAAATACTGATATACAATAGAAGGGGGAGACTGGGCCTGAAAGGCCCTCTCTAGCAGTTAACATATTTTGTTTTCTTTTTCTCAATATTTTGTTTCTGGAACATCTCTCATGTTAATTGACCATGTAGTTTAACTGAATAATTGCTAATTGAGGATTACACAAAATATGTTTTGTCTTGAAGATAATTGAGCGAGTCCACATCAAAACAAAATTGCTTGCGGGCCTCCAAGACCCCCGGAAGCAGGAGAAATCAAAACCCTTGAAACATTATTCTGCAATTTGGACACTGGCAAAGAGTCATAATAGCGTAACTCACGCAGAACTGTGTATCTATTACTTAGCTGGCTGACGTTTACAAAGACGTGGTTAGGGTGACTTTCACAATAAACGAAGAAGGGTTGTGAGATTTTCTTTCTAGCTTTGTCATCAGAGTGCCAAAATCAATCCATCTATCATCTTTAGACAAGACCGGTGGTGAAAATAATGATTAACGGAGCGGCCCAAAATAATGAGCTGTGCCAATATTTCAATTCAAAATGAATAAGCTAAAGCCCATTTAACAAATGTTTAAAATCCATGAAACCTAATTCTGCATTTGGGACACTGGCAAAGAGTCAAATTAACGTAACTCACGCATAACTGTATATCTATTTCCTAGCTATCCCACGCTTACGTAGCTGAATAGTAGTGCAGAAACATTAGTGTGTGTGTCTCGAAGATGTCATTAGTAGCTGCACTCAGCTCTGTTACACGTACAAAGTTGTTTGTTTAAGGTAGTCATGCAAAAGTCATAGGCCACCCTTAATATTGATAACGCCTACTGCCCTGTTTTGATATTCTCGGTGAGTCCGTTGTTGCGTGGGTGGTGTTGGTTGGTTGGTCGGTCGGCTGACGGGTCGGTCGATGAATTCGTTGGTCAATTAATATTATTCATGGGATAAAACTCTGGAGTATCCATGCAGCAATATTTTTCACGAATACTTTTCAATGTTCTGTGCAGGTGTGTAATGTTGTATGCGCATGTCACTATTGATGTCATTGGTGAAACAATACGTGTGTATTCACACAATAAAGCATTGAATTGAATATACATATGAATTGTGGTAGGCAAAGAGTTATTGATAAACGCCAGACCATAAATCTTTATCTCTTGTTCCAGTGGATTATGATTATTTTTATAAATGGTTAAATGTATATGTATATTCCAATTCTTGTTGCAAGGATCAGTATGGTAGAGTTAAAATCGATCTCTCAATATCGTTGGACATTCGTAACATATACGACACGCTAACATCAGAAACTGCCCTACTCTGGGTTTGACATGCAGCCACCACATGTCGGTTCAAATATGTGTTTTCGCTTTGAAAATAATTGTTTTGGTAGCAGTACCCTGAGGCCTACATAATCCTAAAGTGGTCCAACTTTCAAAACGATAAATGCACGCAAAAGTATTATATACATGTACTTCGAATAATACACAAAATATATAGCCTGTTTGTCGGGTTTACAGCCTCTTGAATACATGTAGCTTCATTTATCTTGAGACTCCCGTGCAATAAACTACAGAGAAAATATAGCAATTCAAACTTTTTACAGAATCTCGACAATATTCGTAAACCGTCGGAAACGTTACACTAGCAAATACATGCCTAAGACCCATATACGACGAAACATTCTTCTGTAAGACCTCGGAGAAAGGTTCGGAATGAAGCTGGCTATTTGAAAGTAGAAAATAAATATGTATGCTGCTGCCGGGACAAGAGGAGTATGGCATTATTTAGTTAGACATACACTTTAACAATGTTTTTACAGTTTATGTTATATATTTCACACAGATAGCACCAGACCTATTTTAGCGTTCGGGAGCACGTATCCAACTTTAATCCGGCACTGAGTTACCAATGTCTAATGTTCCCATCACTTCACAGTCAGAGTTTTAAATAAACCTCATACTGGTAAGTTGGTAAACCTAACGGAATAACTGTTTGTAATGTAGTGAGCCTAATGTGTACATTTTAACTGTTTTAAGTTTCGCGGGCTGATACACAGAACTCTCGTGTGCAGGAGTTAGTTTAGTTAGTTGTTGTTGTACTTTCACTGAACCGGAGTAAATGTTCACCTCCGAAGCGTCTCGTCTGTCACCGGTGTTAATAACTACCTGCTGCACCCACATGACTCGGGTGCACTCATTACTGTAGCAAAGAGGAACCGAGGTATTGATTTAACTTGGACTAAATGCACTGACCACCAACGTCGGTTATGCCATATTCCATGAGAGGTCCTACACAGTAGACACAATTGTTTCTACATTAAAGGTTATCTGAAATGGAAGAAGACACAACCACAAAGACAAGAATACCACAGCTAAATATTTTATATTTAGCCTGTTTACGTCACTGTTTAGTTGCTAAGGTGCGTCACTCGCAGGACCATTGGCCATGCAAGCGAATGATTATGAAAATATCCACAGTGTGACAATTGAACGTTTTACTTCATACGATCATGCGATCATACGATCATGAATTTGTCTCCATTTTGAAAGACATCAATGTGTATGTAGATCTCAAGAAGTTGTGATGATGACCTGATTGGTCATACTGAAGTCCAAACGGAATACAGGTTAGCAAAACGGAATGCATATGCTCGCTATTGGAATACAAGTTGTTATTTCATGTTCGGCTTTTTATTAAACAGTAATGAAATAAATCCACGCGAAATACGCGGCACTGGCAGCAATGTTTCCTCGCTTTGCGTAGTTCAAATCGAGGTGCATTCACTGCGTGTGAGCCAGGAATACGCGGAAATTGTGTAACGAGGAATTGGTCAGAATAATTATGTTGAGATTGATGTGAAATATTGTGCAGAAGTGAGTTTTTGTTGTGTCAAGTTTTTGTTTATGAGTTCTCGCATTTCATAGGTGGCTATACTGTGGTAATATTGTACCGTACGTATCAACTTGTCGATATCGGGAAACTTCGGTTTTGGCATTGCATTCTGTGCTGTAGCTGAGGTTTGGCAAGGTAGAATATTGCGGTTTGTTTGGATGTAGAGATGAATGTATGTGGAAGCAGTGTATAATACAAATTATTATTGACTTGTGATTTGGCTATCGCATTTGGCAGTAGTGTCTCTTGGCCAACCCGGGAAAGTTGTTCCCTTTCAGTTCATTGTATTATATACTACTCAACTTTTGATAGGGATTTTGGATATTTTTTATCATATAGTTGTGGTAACAGTTACAAAAGAAAAACATGCTATCTATTTGTATCACAAATGTTTACATCATGCTTAAACAGGCAATAAACAGTGAACGAAAAGAAGATTATGTCAGCAAGAATTTCAGTTTGGTCATGCTGATGAATTGCAATGAAGTCATCCTTACACGGAGCCAACTGTCGAGACCAGTTCAAGTGAATGATTGGACGATAATGGAATCTCCGTAACGTGTATGGTATCCCCGTGCTTTAACAACATGCAGACAATGGTGATCCATGCCCATTATCAGTTATAATTATCAGTGTTGGAAGGTGCTGCCACTCCTCCTCCAAGGCTGTCTGGAGCTTCTCCAGCACCCGTGGTTGTACAACTCCTGCCACACACATGCTCAATTGGACTGAGGTCTTGGAATTGGGAGGCCATTCTGTTCTCTCAATGGTCCAGACGGTTTAGACAGGTATTATCATCCATGAAAAATACACCGTGGGCCAATGACACCTGCAAATGGTCTGGAACTCCGGTCAGCATCCCTTGCCTTATGACGTGCACGGGTGTTTTCCGTCCATCGATATACCGCTCCAAACCAAAACTGACCCCCAACATATCAGATTCTGTCATGTTCGGCGACATGTTGCCTGTGGAATCCTAAAATAAGTCTACATGTCCTTGCTCTTTGGTCTGTGTTTTGCAAGCAAAAACGAAACTCGTCATGAAGAGCACTGGCCTCCAGTCATTCAGTTTCCATATCACATGCTGGTTTGCCTACTGTAAACGCTCCTGAGCATCACATCGGGTTAAAGGCACTCGCAACACTCTACAACACCTCAATCCAGCCTCATGAAGGCGTTAACGAAATGTTTGGGTAGAAACATGTACACCGGAAGTGTTCTGCAATTCATTTCGTAGCTGCATTGCGGTTTGCATTAGATGGTGTCTTGTCTGAAGGAGAAAACATCAACCATCAGCAGCTACAGTTGGGTATTCTCAACCTCCTCCATGCTGTTTGCCTACACTTCCAATGTTTTGGTAACTGTGCCACATACGGGACACCATGCTCTGTGAAACATTTAAAGTTCTTGCAACCTGGTCTTGCGTAGCAACTTCCTTTCAGCTTTCCTACTCCCCTTGCTATGTTGTCATTACTCAAACACCGTCTTTGGGGTTGCAATTGCATAACGTTTCACATTTAACCTTGAAGAAACTGAACCTTTAAGCAATGCAGACCGTCAACTGTGGTTGCCGTCAACGCCAACTGAAACTTCTTTCGACCTGCACATTTTGCCCGTGCAAATTGTCATTTCTGATGCACGTGACAACCATGGGCATTACATTAAACGTAATTGGTTTGCTAACATATGGTCATTCTCTCCCTATCGGTAAAAATATCCAATATCTCTATCAAATGTTGAATAGTACATGTATATAATTACTATAGCCTGGGAGTCCGAAAATATAAAACGGGCGAATTTCGCCAAACCAATTAACTTATGGTTAATTTTAAGCTGAAAAATCGGGGAAATAATTTGAACATTTAGCAAAACTTAATTTTCATTTTTTTTTTTCATAACTCGGCTGACCAATCAGTGATTTGAACTCCTGTGACGAGGAGGATTAGCTCACCACTTCGGATGACTTGCTCTCCGATTGCTGGGATATTCGTCCGATATCGAGGATTTTGTGTCCGATATAGCTTGACTTTTATTCCAATTGCGAGCATACATTCCGGTTTGCTAACTTGTATTCCGTTTCTTTGGTTGGCTTTATGAAACAACAGTTCGCGCATGGATCTCTTCTGCGTTCACTTGGAAGCGGTGGTTACTCTTTTGAGCAAAATAAGATGGCATTTGATCTCATCAGTTCACTCCAATACTACCTTATCACCTAACCAAAGTCGTCTCTAGATCTCGCGCTTCCATCTAGTGAAATCAGTTTTTTACATGTTGCACTTTACCAACCAACACTTTGATTTAGCGATTGTATAACAGTGCTGTTGACGCGACCAGACGGCCAAATCTCTTTAATTTATACAATGTTAGAGAATGTTTTAATGATGACCTTTTGTTCTTAATCCTTCGAAATGAATATAATTTTAGCAAAACACTTGCAATCTCAAGTGAAAATTAATAACATACTCTTGTTCTGTTCAATTTAAAAATAATAACCCATAAGATAAGATAAGACTTGACTTTATTTGCCCTTGCGGGAATTTGTTGTACATTCAAGTGCAGTAGTCAAGATGGACAGAGACATAGCGGTGAACATACATGTACATATAAATAACATAGAAGTAACATTGGACATGAGAATGACGGTAATAAAGCACTTACAATTGGCATCACAATATACATAACAGTACATATAGTTAAATATAATTGTCCATAACAGTACTATAACAAGATAAGAGAAATATTAAAACCGGATCTGACTTATCTACACGACATGTTTTCTGGTAAGCGGAACACAAGATTTTGAAGTCTGGGCTGTTCTATATTTAGGAGTTTGGAGTCGACGACCAGAGGGTAAAATGTTAAAATCTGAATAGAGAATCTGGGATGGATGGCTCCTGAGTTTCTGAGCTATTTTAATGACATTTTGTTCCCCGAGACAAGTTATAGTTTCAAGTCGTACACCTGAAATTTTAGCGACTGTTCTAATGATTTTATCAAGTTTGTTTTTGTTTTAAAGGAACAGAGCGCCATATTAGCAGTGTATACAGAAATATAAAATACTTTGAATAAACGATTTGTAAAACAAAACGAGTGTGAAAGTGCTGACATTAAACGGTCTCAGCTTCCTCATGAAGAATAGTTTCTGTTGTGCTCTCTTGTATATTCTGTCCGTGTTCTTATTCCAGTCCAAACTGTTATCAATCACTGTACCAAGATATTTATATTTAGATACAACTTCAATAACACGATCGCCAATAGTAACATGACACTTATCTGTTCTCGTTCTCCGAAAATCAATAATCAGTTCTTTAGTGTTTTAATATCAATGTGTTAACATACATGTATCTGACAAACTTTGAAAAATGACCTTGCCTTGACCTTTGACATGACTGCACCCATAGAACCCTATTGGAAATAAGTCATA
>JAUELE010251557.1:0-10829 GCA_031471655.1 Diodora aspera | reverse complement strand
ATCACTTCCTTTGACTTTGTTCTACGCAATTGTTATTATACATCACTTGTTACCAAACACTTGTAACCTTATATATGTTTGTTACATGTGTGTGTGCATATATGTGTATGCGCACATATGTGTTGGTATTAAGTTACATACATGTATATGTATGTATATGTGCATGTATGTGTATGTGTATATGTATTTGCATTTATGTATGTTTACATCTGTATAAGGAGAGGGCCTCGTAAGTGTAACACTTTTGCCGAATCCTTTTGACTTTAGTCAATAAAATAAGTTTAAAACAAACCTGGCGTAGCCATTCATAACAGTGTCCTGTGTATTATTTTATCAGAACTCGAAAAGTGTCAGAAGAAAGCAAAAAGAACGATATGTGACATTAATATATTTCGGATTTTCGCGGATTTTACTTTTACTTCTGCTTTGCATTAATAGTTCAACAAAGAATTTCATCAGACTTTTACAAAGGCCAGCTAAACAACAGGGATTATCTGGTTGGGCATAGTGTTTGATATCTCTGGAAAAACTAATTAATTAATCAGAATCTATTATTGCATACAACACTGGATCTAATTACATGACATGACGTAAACCAAGTAAACGAAAGCATGTCAACCAGTCCTTTAAAGAAGAGTCAATTACTAACGCTTTGGAGGGACGCACGGCCAAAATTGTCTTGTTATTCAGCGACACCACTCGAAAAGGATAGTAGTATCGGATAAGACCGTACTGGTCGCCACGCCAGAAAAACGTCGCCACAAATTAGCCTAGAAAAAAAACAGCGACTAATCGCAACCGTTATAATCCACCCTGTGGGGCTTCCGGGAGGGACGTGGTCTCACCAAGATAGAATATGGCCTTAGTAACCCAATGTTTGTCGTACAAGGCGACTAAAATGGGGATCTTTTACTTTCACTTTCCTGTCTGACGATCCCTTTTATGAACTTTATTTTCGCTCGATGTGCACCTTAAGCTTGCACATCACGTTGCAGTATGGCTGAAATATTGCCCTTGCAAAACATAACTTCCACTTAACCGTTGTGATCTCGATAATGATAATAATTATTGATAATACTAATACTGAATGTGTACCTATATTACGCTCGAAAGTAAATAATAACTAGTAACATAACAGCACGAATTGTATTCTTCGACGTACATCTAAGCTGTGGCGACGAGTTTGGTGTACCCCGTAATATCTACTACGTACTACAACAGTGTGCAGGTAATTGTATTAATTTATATTATTTATTATCTTCATTCCTTGATAAGAAGTTTGTCTGTTGGACGGAAACATTTTCATATAAACGACAGTAAACTTTTTGTTCAATCTTGACAGAACAGAACAGAACTGAACTTTATTTGACCATGTTCAGTGCAGACGTCAACGTATGTAATTGCATGTAATCTAATGACAACTTGAGAACGTACTTCAGTCACCACATTTTTGTCTGTAGAGCGCATCTGGAAAGCATCAGTCGTTTAGGATAATGGAGTGTGGTGGTGCGTAAACGGTGTGCTACAAAAATGGCTACTAATTCTTAGTTATGGCGTCATATGTTGGTAGTAATTTAATAGATATCTCTTTTATCCTTAATTTTACCAATTTTCATCTGCGATACAAAATGTCAAAATATCGAAACTGAGAAAGACTTTGATCAAATTAAATCCTACTTAGATAATGATTCTGAATCGAGTTCAGGCTGATCATGGCGTGTAATTTGAATCATACTATTCTAGTGCCTGGTCTGAAATATGATGATACACATATCCTATTGTATTAATGTGAGTGTTCCTCAGCAAGTACTGTTTAAGAATGGAGAATACAGCGAGAAAGGTGTCGAATGTCTCGTTATTTTAACAAGTCTGGGCCCTGTTTCACAAAGCAATCTTCGTTAAGATCAATCTTAGTGACTCGGTTAATTTTAAAATTAACGTGTCAAACATTTGTTCGTATTTCTCAAAACAATTAATGATTGATTTCAGGACATGATGTACAGTTATTAATTGTTTTGACAACTGGAATGATGGTTAAAACTTGGTTTAAAAAATTGATCTTAGGAGTTTACGATCAACTTAGCGCTAATAATGTTGTCTGAAACAGGGCCCTGATGTAATACATTGATCACCAAAATGAAGACATCGTTTGCCGAGGAACTCTGACATCAGGGAACTTGCCCTCTTCCAGCAAGCTTTTCTGCGTGCAACTGTTGAGGGCATCAACATGTGGCACGGTCAGAGGAAGTCAGGCCATTGGGACGTTTATGGCGCAATAGATGTTTACTTATCACGAGCTTCTATATAGATGTTCAATGTTTGACGTCATTGTGTTTTCAGAGTTGGCGTATTCAGACCAATGGTGTCGCATCCTCTGCAATGACACCCCATGAATGGTGGTCAATAGCAGATCAGAAAAAAGAAATCAAGATGACCAATGGCAGTATTCTTTTGAATTATTGGCATACTCGATACCCCAATTTTGCTATAATCATTGATGCGTTTTATGACACTGCTTCTTTTACCTGAGTAAACAATCCTGCTGCTATCGTTAAACGGCCTTTTCGCAGACTTTTGACAGACAACGGCGTCTGACGTGCATAATCTTTCAAAACTGCCAGTTAAATTTCTATTACGTCCTCGCGTGATATAGGCTGCATTAAAATCTTTGATTTTTTTTTCAATTAAATAGATGACATTAAATTTACATCGACAAGATATTCTATCACTGTCAGACAATTAGTATACTAGCTAATATAAATATAAATGACATAAAAAGATAAAGTTTAACATGAACGTACATCATAAAAACACATGGAAGATAACATTTAAATACCAGACATATATTTCCTAAAAAAATAGTTGGATTTAGTAGAATATCATATAGCAACACACATACCGGCACATATAAATCAACGACAGGAATATGAGATCAGTTAAAAGCAACTATAGCGTTTACGTTAATATGACACTGTCTGGGGAAGTGAATAAATAAAAACAACACTTATGCAGTATGGGAACAGGAGCTGGACATCATCCATACATTTGGTTGTATACACGGATACCATATGGTATGAAGGAGAGTCGGAATCGGTTTGTTTTGAACAACGGTAGACGTAGACGACAGCCAGGAGGAAAAATCCGAAGTAAGGGGACAAATAATGTTCGGCGTCATTTTTGACTTTAACTACTTTCTTGATAAATCGCTGTTCATAGGTTTCCAAAATACTTTGGAAAGAAACTTCTGCACTTTTACTGCCGGTATTTACAACTTTACAAAGCCGATATACTTCCATACCAACAAACAAAGATGTAAGTCAAACTGCTTTGAATAAAGGTTTCGTATACGTACATCTTCTGATGACATTCGATAATTATCATTTTTCACAAAAAACACCTTATTTCTTCTTTGCACTGATGGAATTATTGGTTTTGTCTGCTTCAGACTGACTGTTGTCATTGATCACCGCATACTATCCATCCAAGCGAAGATCATAGTTCCTTGGAATATAAGTTGGAGAAACAACTTTCAAAGGTCTGTATTGGCATTGTCATTTTGGCAGCTACACTCAGTTGGTTCCCAGCGCAAACGAAATAGTCCCACTGGAATATGAATAACCATTTGTCTTTATCTATAACTTTTAAAACGTCTCTTTTGTCATTGCTATTGCAGAAAAAGGTCTTCTGAGCACAACAAAACGCTTCCTCGTCACAAGTCATTATAGCAGGACCAGCAACCGGCGAAGACATAAGCCACAAACCAACCAGGAGTAGATACCACAGATTTTGTGTTGAATATATGACGCTGAATAAACATCATAAGATACTGAGCTGTTTTCAATACATTGCTTTCAGAAATGGTCTGGCAACGGTAAAGAATGGAATGTTGAAAGGCAGAATAGTAATAACTATAACATAAGGGTCGTGTAAACATTGACTAATCAGAAATTATTTATTCAATCAATCAATCAAAGTGTATTGTACACAAGGCCATAGGCTCATATACAAATGCAAGATCTAGAAAACAGTTCTCTACATACACATATGGAAACAATTCAGATAATATTCAGATCACTTTAGTGATGCTGCTCTTGATTTGAGACTGTTGTACAAAAGACTTTTGATATGTGTACAAAACAACATTAAATTTGGTATTGGCATCAGAAAATGTGAATAGTGAAATAAATAATTTCTGAGTTGCAGTGACAACATTTTTTAAATATTATTCTTTTTAATCTTGATATTTACTACATATAAATGAAGTGATATTCATCTTCCACATACAATACAGACCGGAACAAACTCTTCAATTCATTGGAATTGATACAAACGTTCCTTTGTTACACATAAGAGCATTTAAACCCCGCCTAAAGTTAGCAATACAAGTTCCCAAATTAATGTTACTGATGAAGCCTAAATACTTTTCTGAACAAGAGAGATTCCAAAGTTTCTGTAATGATAATACCTTGTCTTATTGATTCTCTCTACTACATAAGTAATGTCACTTACTTCACAGTTCTGAAACATCACTAATAAGTGTAAAATCAAAATGTGTCCTCTATAAAATGGACAGCAAAGAAGTATTGAAGTAAGTTCCAAGTCCTGATTGGTAATAATAGAATAATGCTACATCGTTTTATTATTATGAGTCATTTCATCATAATGCGTGATCATTTTCCGAAGCACAGACAAGGACTTATGTTCTGCCCCCAGTCATCCAGACACAGATTGTTGATAGCCCAATATAAACAGTCTCAGTATCAAAGTGTAATCATTTACAAATTACAAAATGATCTAGTCTAGACTCTGTATTATTCTCCTTCTCTCGGGTCTTGTGGAAAATTATCTTAAAACGTTTGGGAACTGAATTTGAATTTCGCATCAGTTTTATAACTGTCTTGCACGATTTCACATCAGTATCTATTAGTGTTATTCATCCCCAAAATCGGCATTGATTTCATTCCTGTCAAACTCTGTAAATAGTTTTGTTGACATGCAATTACACGAAATTTTCTAACCTTTTATTGGAATAGATAATTCATCAAATACTGACACAGTCGTGTCCTCATTGTCATTGTTTTCAATGTTAGTTTCACAAATTCATACTTGGCTTTTACTTAAATATATGTATACCAGTGAATAACCTATGGACACAACGAGTGTGTATCTAATGCGGGGCTCCCTTTGCAAATCTGCTTAAATATGATGTATACATTAAATTGTGTGTGTAAAACATGTAACACACAGTACGTCAGGGAGCGAGCATTTTATTATTATTGGGGCAACTAGACGAGTATCTCCTGCAAACTATTCTTTTTTATCTCATGGCATGAGATATTAATTTTAAGATAATTGGCGACAAACTATTTATTTTCAAATATGTGTTATTCAGGGTATGATTGATTTTTAATTTGATAACAGGAATTTGAAGTGTTATTAAAAGTGGGAGATTAAGGTCAACTGAAATTTTTATGACATGTTTTACAATTATAAACTGAAAAAAAATAAGAAATGTATGTTTCTACAATCTATTTATTTTTACTCTTGACATGCAATCTATTTACTTTCTTCAACAGTGTCTGCAAACTATTTATTTCTTAAATCTTCCAGCCCCCCCCCCCCCCAACAAAATCCCACGAAATGGTCGCTCCCTTCCAGTACTGTTATTTCTATCTATTTCTCGACAGTTTTTTATGATCAGGATATTCATCCAAAACCAGCAAAGCAACGTTCAAAGCCAATGTATTTGAGAAGTAATCTGTTCTTCAGTGAATGGCTTTCATCTGTCACTACGCTGGATTGCGAATATTAACAGATTCAACACAAACGACAAAATGGACTTCTTTCAACATCGAGCATCAAGCCAATGTTAATTAAAGCCCAAGAAGAGAGGCTGTAACAAATTATCATAAC
Organism: Diodora aspera; assembly: GCA_031471655.1. Taxonomy (NCBI): domain Eukaryota; kingdom Metazoa; phylum Mollusca; class Gastropoda; order Lepetellida; family Fissurellidae; genus Diodora; species Diodora aspera. The sequence continues at coordinate 4,916 of JAUELE010251557.1, read as the reverse complement.
ACTGTGATAGATACAAGGAGGGATACTATTTTTGTGGTGTAGACGAATTTCACAGACTTTCAGTTCATATATATTAACATCACCATGACGCACTCATGTGGTCGCTTTATGAATGATTATGATTTATAACTGGTATGCAGCAGCATTTCACATCCAACGAAGTTCCTTTAAACCCTGAATTATCCCCCTACGAGGCATACTAAGTAATTACAGAATAGGAGAAGAACGTTGGAAATGAAATACCGACATATTAGAGGGTCTCTTGTACTGGCATCCACGATCAAATAGTTCGTGTATTATCATGTATACAATCATAAGCTCAAACACAGGCCGCTGTAGGGCAAGACCTTCTTTCATGTAAGCATTGATAGATTAATTTTACTTCATACTAACAGTGTTGAGCGTCCGAAAAGAAATGCCGTCGGCCAAACTACTACCATTCCATACACGTGAACAAGACTTTTCCTGTGTCTATCTGTGTAGACCAGATGGCGCTTGACTGCTTGTGGATTTAACTTTCTGGTTGTAGATACGGGAACGATCATTTGATTTTAGGGGGGGGGTGAAAATAATAGTTTGCAGAGTACTTTCTTTTTCTTATTTTGAGTATATACTTATGAAATGGTCATGAAAATATTTTCCGCCCTTCGAGAAAACATTCCAATTAACCTTAATCGCCACCTGCATTATATATTCCTGTATTTACCTAAAACAGACGTCAACCAGGTGTCAGAAAATATATTTAAAATAAGTAATGTGTAGGCTGTTATTTAAGACAAAAGTATATTATCTTATGTCCAGACCCACAATCTACTAATATCAAATGGTTGTTCCCTTAACAAAAAAGTGAGGTGAGGTGAGGTGTGGGTCAGCGCAGATCCCATGCATTGTCAACCAGGACTGTTGTGAGTTCGAATTCAGTCATGGTCAGCTTGTGTCACCTTATTTCAAACTGAGCAGTGTATCTAATTAAGTCACGTAGTCAAGTAACTAATGAAATATCCAACTACAAAGCCACTGAATTTACTTTATACACTTCATTCCATTCCCGTGTCTTATGTACACGTACTGTACTAAAGGCGTCCTTTCCTCTCATTAAGTAAACAAACATTAAGTAAGTAAGTTGTTTAGGCCTACTGAGAAGTCATAATAAAATTATGTCATATTCCAACACATAGTTGCTTAGTTATGTGGTCCTTAAACAAGGTAACATGGAAACCTCTAAAAGCTTTGTAGTTAAGATGCATTTATTATTGCAAAGACTATAGTGTTCTCCAATCAGAGTCTAACCCTCCCTCTCATTCTAAAATAGTTATCCGGTGGAGTATAGCCAAATAACTCGAGTTTAAAAGAACTAGACATTTGTCCTTGCAGTGCTCAATATGACTGTGCGTCATCGTCGGTTTTCCTCAGGAAGTCTTTGGACAGCCTACCCGAAATGCACTTAGAGACAAGTGAATTGGGGGGGATTTGTTTCCGTTACGTTTTACTGACGTCCTAAAAGTGTAATAATCATTTGATCCCATTGAATTCTATATCATTTTGCAGGTGCTATGCCTAGCTTATGTCGACTACGATGCGATGGAACTGACTGCAACTACCTGGAACTAGTAGCTTATGCCGCCTACGATGCGATGGAGCCGACAGCGACTAGCTGGAACTGGTAGTTTATGTCGTCTACGAGAGGAGATGGTGACGATCAGATGCAACTACCCGGGTACAGTTTTCAGCAGTCGTAAGAGAGCTTATGTCGCTTACGTCCAACTGAATACAGTCGGCAACTGAACGCAGACGTAGAACATGTGCGATTCTCAGGATACGGCGGCAACTAGTTTCCGACAGTCGTAAGCTATTGCAAAAAAACGACTTTGTCTCCAGCGCACAAGCGCGGATCAGTTGCCGATCAGTGAGGTGTCCGGCGCAGGGTCCACACAGGCCAGGCTTTGTAAGATATAATAACAGCAGTGGCGGACCCAAGAATGTGAAAAAGAGTGAGGCAACAGCGGACGATCTTCAATTAAACAAATATGGTATGCTACAAATTAGGGGACACCCTCTTCACCTCTCCTACCCCACGTATGGACATTACCTATTTGTCACATGTTTTATGTTTAGTCACAGTTCAGTGTGAAAATCCGAACACAAAAGAAGAAAAAAATGCAGAAACGTAAGTAAAACGAGGACGATGTTTAATCACGGTACATATTTTTGCTTTCTGCCATTTTTATTTCACTGCACGACTGTACTAACGTTACCCTTCTCCATCTTGTCTCCTGAAAGTGTGAATAGATCACATGTTAACAACAGAGTATCGTTATAAGTCATCCAAGCTCTCTTTAGGGAAACCTGAAGCATTATAAACTATAAATACCATGTCCCCATGGAGATATTTATAATGATTGCATGTAAATGGTCATTTGAAGAGCTCGCAGGTCCTGCTGGGAAACCGGTGGGTCTAGACACAGTAATTATGTCAGTTCTTGGTTTGCTCTATGAAATAAAGACTTCCTAATTAACATCCAGTACTGAAAGCGAGCTCTCAGGAGATCGAGGGAAAGTATTTTCTCCATTGTACATAAAGTGTGAATAACACAATGACTTTTTGTTGTTAATTTTTGCATCGGAAATATATCACAACCGTGAGACAAAGAGGTGTGCGAAAACCACCAAAAGCCCGAACAAGTGTTGGTTTGGGATGGTTTCTACCGGGTAATAATTACTAATCTACGGATTAGTTTGGGGTGATATTTTACTAAAACCAGCATAACCCGAAAAACAACCTCAAATGTTTCAGCGGACACTAAATCCAGGGTCGATAAACGACCTCTAAAAGATTAAGCCGAGCCATTCGCTGGATTATAAAAATAGGATGCATGGCTATCGAAGAGGATACTCTATCAATCAAAACTTGTGAAAATATCTCAATGTTGAACATATTTCAAAGGGCACTACTTTCAGATCCAATAACACCTATTTACATAGTTGATTCTGATTATTCTATGTTTTGATTCTGCATTTTGTCATTCGCGTAACCTGCCAATCTTCTTACATGTGTATCTGATACGATTTTATTAGCTGATGAAACCTGTTATTTACACCTTTTAACTTTCATGGAGAGTGTGGGGTCTTTTGGGATGTGTTTAGTTTTGATTTCTTTTGCCACAAAAACCAACACCTGTGTTGGGATAGTTTGATCATTCACGAAACACGCGTTGGTTTGGTGTTGTGGTTAGGACGAAGCCTTGGTCGGTTATGGGCGGTTGTACGATCCTCCGAACCACATTCGGGGATATCTTTACCTCACACCAATCTAAGGCAAACTGGATGTCGCTAAAGTGTATTCCCAATATTGAGTTTGGCTAACTTGGACAGGTGAAGTAAAGAACAACTGTTAACGACCTAACGATCGTGGAAACATGTGTCCGTTCCCCGTTGGCCCTTCCATTAGTTTGTCACTTGTGACTTTTTATGTAAGGAAATGATGAGCGAGTCACACTGATGGCTGCGAATGTCCTGGAGTTACCAGGATCTCTATCCCTGAAATGTACGTAATTTTGTGTAAGTGCATGTACTTTAGGTGGAAACTTACAAATTCTGTCAACACATGTTCGTTAAAATGTTGTGCGGAGTTTCACATAGGATTTTTTGTTGTTCTCCAATAGACTTCTCAATATTTCTGTTACTTAAAGTAGGGTACGTGGTCAAACTCAAAGTTTTCACAAAACAACCTTTGGAACGATTAATATACATAAAATTATGTACAAAATATATAGCATGTTTGTCGGTTTAACAGCCTCTTGAAAGGCCTTATCCATTGTGTGACCCTCATGCCAGAAATTAGGAAAAAAAACAATGCATTCCGAACTTTCCGAACTTCCGACATAATCTTGACAATATTCATAAACCCGCATAAATGCATTCGGCTCATATTCGAAAAGCATTCAAAAATCCACGGAACGACGTTATTAATTAGGCATACACTTATGCGTTATTCATTTCACGAAGATAGCACCAGACCTATTTGACAGTTCGGGCGCACGTTTTCAACTTTAACCTCACAGAAAATTGCAATATGGCGTATAGCGTGCATAAATGTATGTAATTACCATGGTATCTGCCTAGATCATTTTAATCAGGAACAAAGTCCTCCCAAATGACAGCAAATACACGAATTAACCTCAAATCAATATTAATAATAAAGGTGGTTATACATGTAAACATTTTTTTCAAATGGTGGTTACTTCACAAAATAATAATTGTACCATTCTTGATATCGAGCCTGGTTATTTTCATTTTATTGGCATTATTTCCGGGCATAGTTTACTGTTTAATTATTGTGATTACTATTGACAATCCTCCTTTCATCCCAATATTGTTGTAAAAATCCAATTAGACATAGACTTCAAAACATAAACCAATGCAATAGCTCAGCGATAGTTTCATATTGACGTTATTAGCTGGATTAGTTTGCCGTTATTGTTCAGATCGGAGCTTGACTTAAGCTACTTTTCCACATACGATAGAACACGATTTATCAATTTTCCCTATGTTCGTGAGGGTTGTCCTCAACCGTAATTGATATACGATGCCAGTACGAGTGCGCTACGAATTACTACGAATTGTCAAGGGTATATAACGACGTTAGTACAGCTTCAGTACGATTTAATCAGATGTCGGTACGACATCGTTAAGATTTTCTTGGTCGCATGGTCACTTGTGTGCTGTCACGTGATTCTCACTGTAGACCACTGTCACATGACACAAGCAATTCTTGTTGACGTCACGACAGTTCGTACTAGCGTCGTATTAGCACCGTGGTTAATGCCGTTGTTTAAAGGGACCAAAGTTGCAGGTACGCCAATCGATGTTCAGAGCTTGTCTTTCTGTTGATAGAGTAATATAATACCGTGCTGTAT
>JAUELE010251535.1:0-10829 GCA_031471655.1 Diodora aspera | reverse complement strand
AAAGCAAAAGATCCCCATTTTAGTTGCCTTGTACGACAAGCATTGGGTTACTGAGGCCCTATTCTATCTAAGAGACATCACTCCCCGGAAGCCCTATGGGGTTACTACCACAAGAAAGATACATGAATAAAAAATTGATCATCAAACAATTATGTTTTGGCAAAAGAATATTGTTATTAACTTTTCAGATGACTTAACACTCCTCTCCCAACCTCCCAACAAAAACACACAGTGAGAGACGCCAAGCCTGCTGGTCAGTCACCAGGATAAAAGGCACAGTAAGTCAAGTGAGGTAATCTGTTGGTATCTCTTACATAAACTCTTTGTAACATGATCCTGGACAAGGAAGCTGCCAATAACACCATACACAACGTACTTGTTTTCACTAGGAGAGAGTTCATTGCTTTTTATTGTTCCTGTGGGCAGGTTTTCATTTGGGAAAGGCATACAAAGTTGATTCTGTCTTTCAACATGATGCCATGGAGTAATGCAGCAATAGAAGTAATGGACAACTACTATTATGCTTCCAAGTAAAATCTACAAGTCTGTGCACGCGAAAAAGGAAAACAAAAGAGGTGATAAACTAGCAACTGATCGTTTGTAAATTACAGATTTTAGATCAAAGTGCAAGCTGGACCTGCAGTAAGTGATAAGTAGGTAAATTATTAAATTCTATCCCAGTGTGGTCTTAGAAGTAGAATTATTTGTTCAAGACTATTCGACTGTTGCTACAAATGTTAACAGAAACAAAGAACACTTACATTATATTAGTACTCAGTTTGAATCAGTTTGAACCTTGCTTATCTATTCACAAAATTACATATTGTCTTCAGAACACTTTATTGAAAGGTGATTGTCAGATTCGGAAGACTCTCAATAGAATTAGTGATCTAGAACTACAGCTTCCTGCAATCTCTCAGTAATACCCTCATGGATTCATTTTATCCCCTGTTAGACACAGTGTATGCAATCAACTCCACTTGGTGGATTCAAACCATTAAGAATGAACAATTGAATGACCCCACATTTTTAAATAATAGTGGATCACCTAAATCTTTCAATTAGAAAATCAGTCATGAATAAGTCATGAGATGAAATGTATATTGCTTTCATGTCAATTGATGTGTCAGCTTTGGCTTTTCCAAATGTTAGTGAGCGAATGAATTTGGATTTTACATAGTTTCTGGCAATCTTTCAGCGATATCACCACAGTGTCACCAACGCCATGCTGGTGTGAGGCTCCAGTCTGCCGGTTGAAATAGAGGTACCCAGAGTAGGGGGGCTATTCTCGAAGCAATCCTAACGCTGGGATGTCCTAAGTTGGATCCTAACCCATGCAATACCTACATGTATAGGTTATGGTCAAGTTAGGACATCATAGCAATAGGATCGCTTCGAGAATAGCCCCACATGTTTTCAAAGCTTGTGACGGCACTGTGCTCCCTGAATATGTTTGAATTTCTTGAGTCTGTTGGCGTCTCATAACAATACTCAGTCAATGGCACCAAGCGGCACTCAGGAATCGTTAAAATACTTACTAACCTTTGAACCAATGTCATTATCCTTTTCTCAATTTCAGAAAATAACTTATGGCGAATACCTGCCCATCGTTCTCGGACCAAGCGAAATGGCTAAGTATGACCTAAATGTAGGAACTGGGTCTTCATACACAAACAAGTACAGAACATACCAAGATGCTAGTATCAGGAATGCTTTTGCAACTGCCGCTTTCCGCATGGGACACTCGATGATCCGTGATATGTTGCGCAGCGTCAATCAGAGGTATAACACCGTGGCCAGTGACAACCTGAGCGACGTATTTGGGGACACTAATTTCATTTTGAATGATCCTGTACGAACACTTGGACATTACACCCGCGGATTGGTCCACGACTGTGTCCAGAAGGTAGACAAGAAGATGACATCAGAAGTGACGAATAACCTCTTCAAGGATGGCGCTGGTAACTCCCTGGACTTGGCTGCCCTGAACATCCAGAGAGGCAGAGATCATGGACTTCCAGGATATATCCACTGGAGATTTTATTGTAGACGTGGATCCCTGCTAACAAATTTCAAACAACTGTCAACAACTCACAGCATGGATGCAATCAGAAAACTGCAACAAGTGTATAGGTAATCATTACTTTGAACAACAAACTGACTGGTACAGATTAAAAATACATTTCAAAAGTGGCCTTAGTTCATTTGAAATATAGGTCCTGTTCCTCCTGCTGTTGATTGTCACAAAATACAACACACGTTGGTGCTTCAAGAACATATATGCTTTACAAATCAATCTCAATCCTTATTTCATCTGTGTGTGTTTGTGTTTAAATTATGAATGTCGTCCATTTCTCGTTTCAGTAATGTTGAAGACATTGACTTGTTTCCCGGTGCTCTGAGTGAAAATCCCTCCCCTGGGAGTCTGTTGGGACCGACGTTCTCTTGCCTCCTAGGGAAACAGTTCCAGGCACTCAGACGAGGAGACAGATTCTGGTTCGAGGAGAAGAATACTAAAGTTCTGTTCACGCAAGGTAATCATCAAAATGAATATATTCTGACGTCCAAAGTCCACAGTCTTGGTATAGTTTGTTTCGGACATTGGTACACGTTTGCGTTCTGTTACGTGCTCTTTTACAAATGATTCTTGAGTAACACAGAGGTTAAGAATGAGAGTAGCTGGATAAAGGAAGTTGTCATGCAAATAGAAAACTGTGGAGACAGATGTGTTCTGACGTCCAAAGAATAATTAAAGTCACTTAAAACACTGACGGGTCATTGATGAGTTACTAAAACCACTAAAGGATCACTGATGAGTCACTAATGTACTGATACTAGTTTGGTCAGCAAAATATTTTGGACACTGTCATACATTTTGCAGCTCAACTTAAGGAACTAAGAAAAGCGACGTTGTCCCGAGTGATATGTGACAACACAGACACTTCAACGATACAGAAGAATGCGTTCATCAAGGACAACAAAAAGTAAGATAAAGCACAGCGACAGGTGAAACTTCATAAACCTTTATAAGGCTATGCTCATCCAACCGTGCATATGTCGAATAAACGTTTGTTGTTGAACATTTCAGTTAAATTCAGATTATTGAAGCTCACCTTTCTTCAGTATAAGTCACATGTAAAACAAACCCGGAGACATGATGACGTAACATACATCTATTACTACGAATCAGTTTATTATACATTATACCTGTACTTTACCAGTCTTATTAATGCGACCGACGAACCCTACATTTTAAAGAGGTCTAATCGTGACCAGAACATCTCGATGTCGTGCCTACCAAATGTTTTGTTGGCTAAATTGTTTCTGCCATTTATTTCTTCTGTCATGTTGCAGGGTCAGTTGCAGCGTTTTACCTTCTATTGACCTTACAAAATGGAAAAGCGGAACGACATGCGTCTGGAGCCCATGGGGTCGCTGGAGTCTGTGTAGGAATAGAAGACAAACTAGAACCCGTCGCCGCATCTCTGGGAACTGTCAAGGAAAAAGAACATCTAGCAGGCAGTGCCTGGGAATATATTGTCCACCGCAATGCTATCGTGAATGGAAACCGGATGTTCCCGTTTTCGATTCCCCGAGAGGAGAGGTGCGACCCATGCGTCCCTTTTTCGCTTGTCCCTCGCAATGCTTTAGTCGTCGGAGACAATTGGAGCTGGAGGAAACTCGCATCTAGGATGTCAGTGCCGTGGAAACGGATCACATCCACGGCAGAGTTCTCTGTGTTTTCACACAAGTGAACATAAAGCTCCGTCTATACCAGCAAACATTTGTTTGCAAACATAAGCAATCAAATGTTTGCTAATGTTTTCTAGTATAGACCAGTTTCATAACACGACGAAACACGTGTTAGGACACGCTACTTCTTGAATATATTTGTTTGTTGATGTTTGCCGAAACAGCCAATCAGATTTCAGTTCTGTATCATGTGATCTTTACATGTAGCTGGACAATTCGTCGCCGATATAGCCTCCTTTCAGGAGGCAAAAGGCGACGTAAAATAAGCTGACTTTTAACTTAATGTAGCTGGACAAAATGACAGCCTCCACAAATTCTAAGGAAAAGGAATGGACATTTGAAGAAACAAGTGAATTAATTCGTGAATATGAAAAAAACACCAAGGCCGTGTCTTTTTAGTGTTACTTTCTCTGGAATTATCTTTAAAGCTTAATGATTGGAAGTAAATATACTAATGTCCAAAAGAAAAGTATACCAAATAATTTCAATTATTTTCCCTTACGTATTTTTGTCATAGTTGATCAAAAGGATGCTTGGATTTTGTAAGGATGCTTAAGATGTATGTGAGTGTAATTTGATTGACATCATCTCATTGATAAACCTTCCAAGTCTTGAAGGGATATCTCTATATATATCCGACACATTTGTGAATGTATTCTGTATTCTCTCAAAATCTTGGTATACTTTCTTTTGGACGTCAGTATTAATAAAAATAAAAGTTCTATCATCTAAAGATCTTTCAATCAAAATTATAACATTACCTTGAACCAAAGTCGTCTTCTTGCAACATATCAATCTTAGAGGCATTTGAAGTTGAAATAAATTTGGTATGAGCAAGTCTGTTCTTGTCGTTCCCTCCAGTTTCGGCTAGAAGTTTGCAAATACAGCCAAACATTTATTTGGGGATGTGTCGTCGTGTTTCTCTAGTGTGGACGCGTTTCAAAATAAAACAAAACATCTCAAAACGTGATGTTTCGTCTTTTTTGCGAATGTTTGCTGGTGTCGACGGGGCTTAATACAAAACCTGCAAAACAACAGATGTACATACACGAACTATCTTTCTAATAAAAAATTATATTTTGTAGTAAATATGTTGTTCACTTTATTTATAATGAAGGGGTCGAACACATTTTTTTGTTTTGTTTTTGTTTTTATCTCGACCTCTGTTCAAATAAATTTGAACACTTTTTTTATGGAACAGTGCAGGCCTACTACCTCATAGTAAACACTGATTGCCAAACAAACTGACTCTTCAAAACTAAAACTTATTATAAGCGTTTTAAAAGACGTGACCAGATGACCCTCAAACCAGTTTTGACAGTTACTAGGAAGTTTTCTCACCTGAGAACGCCTGTGTATAAATCGCGTATTACGAGTGGTATACCTGCGGGGCCGACGTCCGTCTTCCCGAGTCCAGGTATTTTATGACTGCGTCCTTATGTGACAGAAGCCGGAACACGATATACATGTAGTCCTGACATATAATATAGATCCTGTTCATAAAAGTTCTTAAAATACTATTTTTAGAGTTTTTGTGATAATTTCCGTAAACTAAATATATTTCAAAATGACATACATGTACTTGTTTGATACATACATGTACAAAAAAGCACTTACAGAGTGCTGTGATCCAATAAAACTGTACAGGGGTACTAAATAGCTGCGTTGAACATGTAAAAATCAAACAGAGAATGATTTCAGACACAGATAAGTCTTCAGTTGATGCTTTACTTTCTACAAATGATTTATGTATGTTTGTTTGTTCATTACATGTACATGTACCGTTGACATGACAAAGACAACGAGACTATATATGCATATGCATTTATAATAATCAAGAGAGGGTCGTGTATAGCGATTGTCACTGGAGAAGAATTCACAACATTTTGAAGAATAGACTAGAACAGGGCTCTTAAAACTTTTTAGTGCAAGGGCCACATTGTATACTGACGTGCAAAAGAAACGATACCAAGGTTTCGGGAGACTACTGAATAACTTCACACACGTTGGATTTACAAGAGATATCTCGTCAAGATTAGGAAGTTTTATCAATGACATATGACATCAAATTACACTCACTGAAATCCAATCCTTTTGATCAACTAGAACATACAGACGTAAGGGAAAATAATTGAAATCACTTGGTATACTTTCTTTTGGACGTCAGTATATATATAAAACAATAAACCTGGGAGCGGTAAGTGTATGCATTTGACGAATCTTGTCATATATCAGTCTAGGAATGGTTAGACCCTTCTCCTATCCAAAGTTGAGTCGGAAAGTCGCTGAGGAATATGGCATTCGAGGTCAGACTGGTAGACTACCTCACATAAGTAAAACAATATCTCGGGTGCTTGATAGCAGTCAGATCTACGTCGGACTTGGATATACATACAGCTGTCTGCGCTCCATTAGCAAGTATTTTAGGTAGATCTGAGTTTAGCGGCATATCATTATCATATAGCACCCCTGATAGGTATATCATTCTCAAGCAATGCTCTTTCGATATCAGAGCACTGTGGAACACAAGTAGCTATCATGATGTCCACCTGTGACTCTTGGGTAACTGGATCTTCCACGATCACATTGACAGAATCGAGGTCAAACATTGCATAAATATGGCCTTGCCCGAGACTTGCAGTCATCACACGATATGTGATTAAACAGTTAGACATGGCCGAATGTAACCAAATTAACCTTTTTGTAACATGGTCCACATTTGCGAAAGATTGTCACCTACTGTTGTTCGAGTCTAAACGTTTGATGTACTGTATAGTTATTGTAACATGACAGAAGGCAAGTAATGATTTAAATAATCAGCTTTGGATGCACATTTATTGCAAAGGTCCCCATCTGCGAAAAGAAATCACTTAAAACACAAATTAAGTAATTCCTGGATGTAAACAAATCAGAATTTTAGTTACTTTCAGGTTCAGACCATTAAAGATAAAATTTCATGTCACAAAGTGAAATTAAACCTTGCCTCTCTTAAAGAGACATAATCAAAGTTGCGTCTGGATAATCGGTCATAAACCTAAACTACATTCAATTCGCTCTTATTGTAACGCGGTGGTCGTGAGGTAGAGCGTCGGACTCGTGATTTGACGAGCCGGGTTCGAGCCCAGCTAGCGCCGTGTTGTACCCTTGAACAAGGTACTTTACTCCACTTGTCTCAGTCGACCCAGCTGAAACTGGGTACCCGGCGTGGAGTGTGGATTACCTTCATTGCGCCTCAGTGGGCTGCCTAGGTTGGACCGGGGTAATCATGCTTGAAGCGCTTTGAACAGTGCGTAGTGCCGTATTAGCACGCAACGCTGGATTTAGCGCTATATAAGACTCAACATTATTATTATTTAGAAATGGATACTAATACGGCAAAATATTTGCAAAACAATCAGGAAAAAACACGACTGAATTTCTATTTTCTTTTACGAGGACGAGAGATCCGAAAAGCAAACTTTTACAATTTCAGTTACGTATGAAAAAAGAAAACCTTCTTAATGATTTAGAAACCACACAATTGAGACTAAAACCTGTATCAAAACTGTCAAGTCAGATAAACAAAACCACGTGAGTCATAGGCCGAGAACGTTCCTATCCCGCTCAGAGCATACGTTCTCATGGACATTTGTATGATTTTATATTTAATTGAACACGCGCGAAATGTTTTTGTGACATTAGAACTTGTGTCTTCACACCGAGCTAAAAATCAGTAATAACACTGCAAGTACACAATAAAACACGCACCCAACACAAGGTAATTCATCTGCCAGTAGCAATAATAGGCAGAAAATCAAATTACTTTCATTATTTGAAAAGATGAAAGTGAAGATGAAACGATGGTTTAATATAACTGGCTGCATCCTTTGTTGCACGAAATAATACATCTGTTTTGTCGTACTATAGTTCCCGCAGCTCTATTTAACATCGTTTAAACGTATTGAACATAAACAAAGCCTCACTTGGAAGAAACACATTTCTTATCCGATGTCAGCCATAAAACTTTGACTGGTGAATGTTTCTCTTAGTTTCTTATAGCCAAGATGATAGCCTATAATTTGTAGCAATTTGGTCATGTAAAGTATTCAGTTGTTTCTCGGGCACAGCTGAGTGTACCAAAAGGTGCCACATTTACGTTATTTATACCATTTTGTAAATAGAAAATCCGCATTGTCACGTGTTGAAAATAATGGAAGGCCAGATCTGAATATATTTTGAATAAATAAATACATAAATTGAATTTGACGATGAACCAATGATTCCAAAATTAATTTTGTTTATACATGTTTACACCATCCGATTGTCTATAATTGGTAACATCTAACAGTAGTATTGCAGGCGCAATGTATTTGTTTTGCATATCACTATTTGAAGAATTCTAATGTCGAATAAGCGGTTTATCAAAATAAAACATAAATATAAGACTTCCTCCTTCATAAAAAAATGGAAATAAAAACTAAATAAAAACACCGCCTTCCTTTACCAATTTTATTTTTGAATAATTGCCCGAGAAACAAGTACATGTAATAATTTTATTTAGCCTTAAAATGATATGGTATGTCTTCATTTATCAAAGGGTCGTAGCTGGAGTCAAGTCCACACTCGTAAACTTCATTATTATACTTAATTACATGTTACTTGGATGCCAATACGTTTATTATATAGAACAACTTACCTTCAGTTGTGATGATCAAATATCTCGTAAACAACGTCTAGTCACACATAGATGGCAAGTCACGCCATGGTGGCGATGCTTGCGCCAAACTGGATAGTCAACAAAACGTAAGCAGAGAGATTTATCATAATAACAATAATAATAATGATAATGATGATAATAATAATAATAATAATTTATTATCCAAGTAGACAAGGAAATTCTTTTTCCATCCTTACGGATGGTTGTCGGTGTCGAGCAGCGCTAATGCCCATTTTCAGCTGGGCCGACGTAGACAAGTGAAGGCGCGCCGCTAGCAAGACCTAACCATCGTCGGATTTACGTATCCTACACCTAACAAAGAATAAAAGCGAAAGGAGGGGTGTACCTCCAGTGCTGCCCCCTCCCTGTATCCGACCTGCATACCAAGGACTCGCTGTGTGTGTTCAGATGTCGGCAGTGACATTCCTCCGGTGGTGTTTTCATTTTTGTGGATGTCTAACATGGCGTCGTACCTATTTTCGCATCCATATTGCACGCGCTGTTGTGACATGTGCTCACACAATAACGTTTTCAGTAACAGTAACAGTAATGTTGTTTAGGCTTTATGTCTTGCCTAGACCTTGTTTGAACATGCTATAGCTTTTCATGTCTTCTGTAATTTCAAGTTTTAACTAGTTTAACTGGTTTCTCATTTCTCAGTTATTTAACCAGGATAGGATTAGTCGAAGACATCATTTTATAAAATGCACAGTTTAAACGTTTCTAAAATAGTGTACAATGTAGTTTTATATTTCGCAATAAGAAATGAATATCTGGTAATAATTGCTTTCACCAAATCAAGCACTCTTTTGAATTCAGCGTGGTATTCCAACGACGGCTTCTGGCAAAGAGACAATTATAGGCCAGGACCCCCTGGTCACAATATATAATTATAGCAAGCGAAATTGTTACACAGATACAGAAGCTTGATCTTTGCTCCAGAGAGGTCAAATAACTTCAAAAGGCTTGTGAAATTTAGTCCAATTCCCACACTGCAAAACCTGCTTCTTTCAAAGACAGATCACTGGAAAGACCGTTAAACACATTCATCCAAAGAAGAAGAAGAATCGAGGAAGAAGAGCTTTTGAAAAGATGTTAATGACCTCGCATGCTGGCTTAAGCAGCTGCGTCCGAGTTATTTTCAAGGCGTATGGTTAGGCCGGCATACATCAATTGGAGATTCTTATGCAGCGTTTCTTCAGAAAAGAACAAGATATTTTCATAGTCTAATTGATTTTGGGATGGATGAACAGTGCACAAACATCTCCTAGGACACTTAATAATTAGAATTTAATTGATGACTATCGAGGCAAGATTTATTTACTTCCACATGTTGTTCTTCAAACAGGCGGTGGGTTCTTGGCAGTGCTATGACCCTAAGCTTCTAAACGCAATGATTGGATGGCTGTCATTGGAGAGGTAGCTCTGCAATTGTGAACTACTTTCAACACATAACAAGTCTGTCTCCATGACAACGACAGGATTAGTCAGAAATATAATGTCTGAAAAAATAGTATTGCCAAATATGTGTAAGAAGTTGCAAATGACTTTAGTTTTATTAATTAAGAACCGTTTGTTTGTAATAATTAACCCGTTTAAAGTGATAACATTTCATAAACATGAATCATCTAGTTATCGTAGGTAACCTATTTGCTGGATCATGATAGTGGAACGTAGCGGAGCCAGCTCGTGAAAAGTTCTGATTGAGCGTCATACACCACCATTATCTTCTGAATGAGAGGAAGCGGAACAGGCAAATGACGTTTTGGATTCATATGGGTAGATGGTGTACATACGCAGATCCGGTGGGGTGGGGTGGGGGTGTGGAGGGGGACAGATAGTGGGACGTTCAAAAGATACTATTTAAAGACTTTCACAGACGATTGAAGAAAATGTTGGTTAATTTCAGAAAGTGTTACACAATGGGAACCAGATGAAACCTCTACAAACATAATGTAAGACATTGCTGATGAGCAGTGACACATAACGGGAGTGTGCAATGTTTACGTGGATATGTTGGTATGTGATGCAGAGAGCTGACAAGCCCTTAAAATACTTGGATATGTTGGTATGTGACCCAGAGAGCTGACAAGCCCTCAAAATACTTGGATATGTTGGTATGTGACACAGAGAGCCGACAAGCCCTTAAAATACGTGAATATGTTGGTATGTGACGCAGAGAGCTGACAAGCCCTTAAAATACGTGGATATGTTGGTATGTTAGCAGAGAGCTGACAAGCCCTTAAAATACGTGGATATGTTGGTATGTTAGCAGAGAGCTGACAAGCCCTTAAAATACTTGGATATGTTGGTATGTGACGCAGAGAGCTGACAAGCCCTTAAAATACGTGGATATGTTGGTATGTTAGCAGAGAGCTGA
>JAUELE010251524.1:0-10832 GCA_031471655.1 Diodora aspera | reverse complement strand
TTCAAGTTTTTATATTAAAAACATTAAGTTCTGACAAACTTTGCACTAAGTTCTGACAAACTTTGCACTAAGTTCTGACAAACTTTGCACTAAGTTCTGACAAACTTTGTTCTCTTGAAAATTCATTATTCAAATTCAAGGTATTAAGTTCAATGTTACCTTTAAAAAGAAATGCAATTTAATCAATTTATCAATATTATAGTTTGGACTATATCTGTGAAACATACTCCATTGAAAAAAATTGAGATCATGAAATATAACAGTTTTACCCAGCCTTGGCAGTAGCTCTCGGGTCTTCAAGGATTTACCCTGCCTCACACTGAGACATTATACATGCCCGAATTTAGGGCTATACAAGACTCAACATTATTATAGCCATTTAATGTCGCTGCTAGGGAATACAAGTTGTCTTCTGATGAATTTACAAATAGCAGAGAAAGGGATGCATACCCCGACATACTGCTGTGAATACATATTTTATGATTATATTCTCTTTACTATTATTATACTAACTTAAATCTTTTGGTATGGGTCCACTCCCATCCCAATCCAACCCGTCTCAGCCCAAACCCCATTACCCATGTGTTGTCACTCTAAATTTTGGAATTACAGTTGAGGAACTGACAGTCATGACCTAGTTGTCATACCCTACTTTTTCCACCAAAGATTTCTTAAATCATGGCCATATAAGGCCACATAAAAAAAAATACTTGGTGATTGTCCTTTTCCCTGGAAAGAGCAGGGTAGGGCAGACCACTTATTTTTACAAATTATTTTTTAATGTGGAAGACATTAATATATGTACATCACAGGTGTAAAGCGGAATAACAGGAATTAATTTAATTGCAACCCTATATTGTCTGTAATAATGTACTTTTCACAATAAACTAAACAACCAATGTTGTCAACAAGACAACAGGAATTTGAATATCAGTGTATCAGTTTTTCTGGTGATCTTTTTGTGCAGTTCTATTCAAACAAAAAATAAACAAAATTTTTAGGTCGGGTCTGTTCTTCAGAGGACGGGTACGCTCACCAAGTATTTATTTTTATATGGCCTAATACACTTTTATCAGTGGCGTCATTGGTATTGGTGCCCCGCCCCTGAACAAAAAAACACCTTGAAACTCACCCATCTTCAATGTTTTCCATCCATATCCAAACAGTAATGGTAATGGCACCGTCTATGCCTACATAAGGGTTCACAGCAGGAAACATGTAACAGTTAGATCCACCTTGAGATATAACTCGGGAAAAGTCGGCAGAAGAACTGTTTGGCCGTGTGTTGACGGTATCCGTGTCCACACAAGCCCCCAGTCCTGGACTGAGGGCATTGGAGAGCAGATCTGAATAGTTTGGATGCGTTGTCCGTTCCGGACACGTCTGTACACACTGTTTCTGTTTACAATTTGTCACATTTGCGCGTATCGTTGAACTTTGACAATACGCGTTCCTCAAAGGAATTCCGCACGTGCCAGCATCAGGGCTTGTTGATATCGGTTTGTTCTTTGCAGCGTTAAAAAGTGGCGGGAACTGTCGGAGTTCAGTCGTCTGGCCGGCAGACGATGAAACAATAATGAAGAAAATGAAAGTTTTCAGGAAGAGAAACATTTCAAAGTTCGACAAAGAAGACTTCCAATGATCACAGGTCCTGAAGCTACATCGATGTATCCCTTTCAGATTCATAATGGTACATCCATGTATCTTTGGCAATGTTAGGAGTTCAGATATCCAGCAGACGACATTCCAACGGTGCTTGCTCTGAAACGCTTCGCTTGTTTCTGGTGTATCACGCAATGCGGCCTGATTTGATCACAACGTGATCAGAGTTTTATTGATTCGTGCATATGGTCCGCCCAACGTATTCCAGGTGTTGCCACAAGCCATCCCGATATATTGACGGACCGTGTGCTCACTTCGCCACACCTTTCCTTCCGTATGCAAATACGTAAATCTGCAGAAATCGAGTTAACAGGTTGTAATTATCTCCAAAACTAAACTGACTAATACATTAAATATTATAAAACTGCTTGGAGAAATTCCTTAAATTTTGATATACAATATCATTACAACGAAACGAAGTTTTAATTTCTTGTTTTTTTTGCTATAGGTGCTGAAAACTCTCCTCAGTGCATACATTTTATATTGTTAGTATATATATAGACTATCATAGATCTATCATCTTATCAATGTGATATCATATCATCTAATATACCGTATCATATATCTAACATCATATATTATCATATCATCTCACATGCATGTATATAATAAATGTATCATATCAATGTATGTGATATCATATCATATCATAGATCTATCATCTTAGCAGTGTTCTATCATCTCATTTATATTATCATATCATATTATATAAGATCTATCAAAATTTCAATGTGATATCATATGATCTCATATCATTATCATATCATATATCTATCAAAATTTCAATGTGATGTCGTACGTATTATCTCTTATATCATATCATATACCATATATACATGTAGTATCAAAATATGATATCATAGTGAGAAATAATTATAGGCTTCTATTGATCAAGAAGAACATTACAGGAGATATAACATCCCAACAAGTTTGTAACAGATCGAGAGAGTACTACTAATTAATGTGTATCACCATCATGTAATTCCAACAACATTCTGTAGGACCAAGGTTCCAGACGTGAAAAGTCTTTGAAATTAGGTACACCGTAGTACATCAAGGTAATCGTTGAGTTGAGTTCAAATGATGTTTTACGTCGCAGGGGCAATACTTCAGCCAGATATGCAACGTCGCGTGCAAGGTGGGCGCCGAGGGAAAGGATAGGTACTGAAAAAGATAGATAGAAAGGAAAGTGGAAGCCAGAAATCCCCATTTAAGTTGCCTTAAGTTACTGGACCCTGTTCCTTCTAAATGATATCACGTCATCCCCGGTAAGTCCCACGGGGCTCAGTGTAAACGGTTGTTAAAGTAAGTGCTCCAGATAAGGGCCGTACACACATATGTACGCAAGTAAACGACTATCATCAGTACGACAGGTTAAAATTTCAAATTGGTAGTGAGTACGCCTAAATTCGAGTGTACAGACTACACGTGTGCTATATTGTTTGACGTTCAAATTCGTAAAAAGAGGATCAATTTCATCCACGGATCACATGCGGCACACATGACTACAATCACTGTAGTCCTACACTCATTACATACATAGGCTACTCTGCCTTCTAGATTGCAATGCATTATTTATAATGGCTTGCAAACTGCGATGCGTTGGACAGATGGCGAGAAGAGGCTCGTGAACCAGAAGAGCTTATGCCCACCACACACAGGAAACATCTGCTGAGCAAAATTTCGTTCGTGGCACTTTGCTTATAAGCACTTTGCTCTCGTGTGTGGCAAATTTACGTAAGAATTTTTTCATTCGTGCGTTTTTTCGCAAGTATCAAGCGTGTTTGATAATTTTTGGGACGAATGAAATGTTCCATCAATGAGTGGATAACGCAAGCAAAATGCTTTAAGCAAAATGCCACGGATGAAATATTCCTTGCGTGTGTGGCAAACGAAAGCAAAGTGCGTTCTTTACTTGCGTCGCGCACATATGACTCGTGCAGAGCATCGAGTAAAAGACGTAAGCATTTGGCTTTCGTTTGCCACACACGCAAGGAATATTTCATTTGTGGCAAAAATTATCAAACACGCTTGATACTTGCGAAAAAAGGGTATGAAAAAAGCCTTACGTGCCATGAATGAAATTTTGCTCAGCAGATTTCTCTTGTGTGTGGCGGACATTGGAATTCTCAACGGGTTTTTTTCTTAATGATCTATCCATCTGAGCTTCACTGTCTATAGCTGAACTTTTTCGTCTTCCTGTGCGTAGTAACTTGCTGAACTCAAGTGGTGACGAATTCGACATTTTTGTAAAGATTTAATATTCCTGAATTGAAGTGATGACGAATTCGACATTTTTGAAAAGATTTAATATTGCTGAACTGAAGTGATGACGAATTCGAAATTTGTTTAAAAATTTAATATTACTGAACTGAAGTGATGACGAATTCGACATTTGTTTAAAGATTTAATATTACTGAACTGAAGTGATGACGAATTCGACGTTTTTTAAAGATTTAATATTACTGAACTGAAGTGATGACGAATTCGACATTTGTTTAAAGATTTGATATTACTGAACTGAAGTGATGACAAATTCGACATTTGTTTAAAGATTTAATATTACTGAACTGAAGTGATGACGAATTCGACATTTGTTTAAAGATTTAATATTACTGAGCTGAAGTGATGACGAATTCGACATTTGTTTAAAGATTTAACATTTCTCAACTGAAGTGATGACAAATTCGACATTTGTTTAAAGATTTAATATGAACGGCGAAGGCTTCCAGTATGTACACGAATATAGAAAAGTACGACCTGGTGTCGGACTGTCCATGTGGGGTCCCAGTCGGAAAATCTCGACTGCTTTATATATATTTATATGTATTATACGTATACATATTCAAGATATAGACAAAACAACAACACCGTACTTGTATATACTGTCGGGCAAAAGAAAATACCCAACATTTTTGCTTGCTTAAGGCAAAAAGGAAATCCATGTTTAACTGAAGTGTGATTAATAGTGTCACCATGGAAGATATTTCAGGACAATTGTCACTGGATTGTTCATTTTGTGCTTTTGCAGCAATGTATTTAGTGTGAATTTTCTTTTGCCCCTCAGTTTATACATATAATGTACATAAATTCAACCACCCACATAATTGCTCAGTTATTGGAACATTGAACACTCCACAACATTCTTCGACTTCCTAGGGAATATACAACCTTATATGAGACCCGGTTCTTATTAAAGTCGCACCACCTTTGCCCCCGGTTGTTATTGGAGGTCCGGCTCTTTTTAGTGAACCTATTCTTATTAGAGGAAATACTGTATTATTACGTCGTGTAATGACCAATGTATCATCACGATTTAAACTACTTGAAATACTTCTCGCAATGAAGTTACCTTTTTTGGATTATCGGGTTATACCGTATTTCCTCCAATAAGAGCCCGGGTCCTTATTCTTTAGAAGTGTGCTGAGGTCCAAACTACTATTAAGGCCCGGTCTTTAAACACCATATGTCAAATGGAAAGAATCAGTTCAATACAGACGCGGACTGTTATGTCGCCAGTTCGACCCTAGCTAGCGGCGCGCCGTGTTGCACCCTTCGAACAATTAATGTACTGAACTCCACCTTAAAAGTCAGCTTATTTTACGTCGCTTTTTGCCCCCCGAAGGGAGGCCACATCGGCGACGAACTCTGAATTCCACCTGTCCCAGTCGGCTCATGCAGCTGAAAATGGGTAGGCCCTACTGGCGCTGCTCGGTTCATAATGTTCAGAATGTCCACAAATTTGTATACTTGGATAATAAAGTGTGATTGCCTTCAATGTTACCTAATTTGCAAAATACTGACGAAAGCGAATTTATTGTCATGGACCAAGGCTCCCGAATGCGAAAGCCAATATTGAAGAATACAGTGATAAAATTGCGTATTGGTATTACCTTGATGTCACGTGACATGACGACTTCTTATCCTAAATATGATGCCAGTTTCAGTTTTCCTAATCTGTGTGTGGAGTTGACAATCTATCAGTGGTAGTTTAGATGGTATAAGCAAAACTTAACCTCTGCTATGTTCCAAAGAATGACTATGTATAGGCAACAGGTTATATGTCGTGTTTGGCGATCTGTGAACAGGGAAGATCGTATTAATGGGGCGATATAAACTGATACCCCGCGTTGTGAGTTCACAGGTGGGTGAGTGTGACTCATCCGCGCAGACATCTAGAGCTTCGAGGATAACCCTGGTGTTAGTCAAGGTTTATGAAAAGAGGCCATCGCAAATAGAACATAGAGACGACTCAGAGGCAAAACAAGATGTCTCCAAGCTAACTCTATTAATTTAGTATGTTGTTTTTGGCACTTTAAATATAAGATATCACATATGGGTGTGTGTGTGTGTGTGGGGGGGGGGGGGTGCGTGCGCGTGTATAGCGATATAATTTCCTTGACAAAGCGACGAATTAATTTTTGCTTGGGCCTCTCAAGTGACTGGTAGATGTTGGACGCAGCTAAGGGTGGGACAGGGGGTAACCTCCTCCCCTTTAGGGAAAATATAGGAATTTGAAGGGGAATAGCTTGGAGAAGAGATGTTTATTTGGCTAAGCAAATGTTCTTCTTTAGTCCCTCTGTCGGGGACCTAAGCCCCCCCACCAAAACCCCCACCTTAGTGTGGAATTCCTGGCGCTATCCCTGGTAAACCGTGCACAAGGATAGGTGTGTTTGTCTATTGCCAAAGTTTACTGTGCTTTCAGGATTGTCTTTACAGAGCAGTGATGGGCTGTCTTAATGAAGCGCCGTAAAATCGCTTAGTTTTACCGTATCTGACGTTAAAACAAGCCTATTTAAGGGTATTTTGCACTGATTTCAGGCGGATCGCGGGATTGTCAATGTTGAAAATTATGATATCTCCAAAGAGACTGAGAAAGAGAGTTAAAAATAATCATAGGAATAATCTGATCATATGGTATTTTCCCCTTTACCCAGTTATAGCCAGACCATGATGTCATTCACATTTTGTTTTTGCAGACAGGAGACATACTTCTGTTCTCGTTTAATTGAGCAACTCAGTACCATAATGATATAACTCCAGTTTTCTCGTATTTGAGTCACACACATATTATTCAACCTACAGTAAATGTAAAATTTAATTTAATTTAGGTTAAATAGTGGTCTAAAAGCAATTTCAATGGAGTACGTATACAGGCTGAAAAGAAATCGTTGGCTTGCTGATTACCAACGAATCTTTGGAACAGTTTCCCTTGAAACTGTAGAAACGCAGTTTGAACTGTATTGAGGGACTCTGATGTCAATATTGGCTTTGATGTCAATCAAATTACACTCATTTAAAATTTGTGTATTTGTCGGGGATTTCAGACCCCTTGTCGGTGACCTCAGCCCCTACGTCGGGGAATTCCTGGCATTACCCCTGCCCTTATTACAAATCACGTCAATTTTGTTTTATTACAAATCACGTGGGGTTGTTTATTACAATACACGTCAATATTTATTACCAAACACGTCGGTATTACAAAAACAACTCAATTTTTTTTGCAAATCACGTCTGTATAACAAAACACGTCAGTTATTAAAAAACACTCTTCAACAAGCCCTACGTGCTCACAAATGTTAGGATGAGATGGTAACGATTGAGAATGAAATCTTAGAATACGGTACAACGAGCAGTGGAGGTGAAAACAGCAAGGGTCGAGCCTCTAATAAGAGCGGGTGGGTGGGGGTGCGAGGTCAACCCATCTTCAGGGAACAAGAGCTTGGGCCTGTTATTGGAGGACATATGGCATCAGGTGCGTCATTAGGGTTCGTGTCATACGGTGCGTTAACTCATGAAGTCTTTAGCGATGCCACTGCATGTTTATGTGACGTAATACATTCTAATGTTCCTTAATCCGTGCAACTGACGGAGTGCTGTCTAAGTATACAGATTATGAAAAACATGTGATTCTGTTGCACGTTTGTAACAATAGCGTTTTGGCAACATCCATAAAGGTTCTCAGAACGTGGAACTGAATTGAAGGAGGAGGAAGAAATACGTCAGATAGATCCCGCCCATCTGTAACGAAACAAACACGAAAGCACTGAATTATACCTATAATTAATGTATTCTATACTGACGTGCAAAAGAAACGATACCATGATTTTGAGACACTACTGAATAAATTCTCACACACGTTGAATATGAATGAGATATCCCTTCAAGATAAGGAAGTTTTATCAATGACATGATGTCAATCAAATTACACTCATTGAAATCCAAGCATAACTGAAATCATTTGGTACATGTATACTTTCTTTGGCACGTCAGTATATTTTACAAATTCATGGTCCATTGAATTTGAAATATACATTTAAACTCTTGTAGTGTTTAATTATCGATTACAGGATGCAAATTAAAATTGTATGGTAGAAATAAGAATTTACTTATGTAATGTTCTCTGAACGACGGAGCGTGCATTTTGGATATTTTAAGCATTGAATTTCCAACTTATCAGGATCCAGACGGATCCAGGATTTGTGTTAAGAGGAGACACAGCGTAGCTCATGAAAGATATATATTTTTAGGGGGTCCAGAGGCATGCTCTTACAGAAAACTTTGAAAAATTATCATGCTAAATAATGCAGTCTCAGCTCATTTCAAGAATGTTCAAAATATTTTGGCGGTTTATTAGGTGCTATCGGCAAATAAATTCGAAAGGGCGACCTGAAGGGGGATATGTGCCCCCAATGCCCCCACCCCACCTATATAACGACAGTGCAGCAGAGCGTTTAGTCACGGGTATCATGAATTGCCCGTGCGTGTACCTTCCCAAGTTCTCATAATTAAATGAATTCGTCTGAGCACGCCGTTCCGCCAACATGACCATATTGTGATTTCTACGCTGCCTCAACTTACATTTTGTTGCAAGTAATGAGAACTACAGTGAAATCCGGATAAGTAAAATTTCAAGGGACTGTGGATTTTGTTTTACTTATCCGATATTTTACTTATCTGAACACCGCCAGGCAGTCAGACTAACAAAGGAAGATATAAAAAACCTGCAATTACCGAGCTTATTCGAAGGTTTGTCCCCATTAGCTTGCACACGGACGATTACAATACAAACAAATGTAGCGAAAACACTATGAGCTGGGTATTGTGTTGAATCAGTTAGTGTTAATTGTGATGATGTATTTTGCCTATTCAATGGCATTTACTCACTTAATTGATTTAAGGGACCTTAGTTATCCGGATTTTTTACTTCACCGGTTTTACGTATCTGGATTTCACTGTATTTCAAAGAAATGTTGATTATCTCATTATAATCATGCAACCGTTCAATATTTTGTGAGTGAATGTCCTGCTCTAGCACCAACTTCTTATTTAAACAGACATGGTGGAATGAAAAGGCTCTTTTAAGTCCAATTTTACTATGTTTGTGGCTTTAGTCCCGGGTCGAAACCAGGTCAACCCCGGACGGAGATTGACGAAAAATTGTGCTCAAGTACGCCAATCTCGCTTTTAAAATCTTCCCCTACATGTGTACAGTACCGAGATGTCCGAGCTCTCCATTGTTCATTATACGATTCGTTTGGTTCCTCCTCATTTCAGAAATTGGATCAGGGGAATTCTGGAATTCAAGACCGAGAAGACAACCCTTCTGAATCCGCGATGTGTCGGTATCAACTCGCCCCTGATAGTGAGGCGTCCATCCATAAACCCTTTTCGTATACCGGTCCAAGAAGACTCATATTTTGGTTTATGCTTAGGCCGCTTAAAGAAAATAGCTTGAGTCTCATCACTTTTTTAAATTTCACTGGGGAAGAGTTTTATTTTAGGGCAGATTGTATTTGCATA
Source organism: Diodora aspera (assembly GCA_031471655.1). Classification (NCBI taxonomy): domain Eukaryota; kingdom Metazoa; phylum Mollusca; class Gastropoda; order Lepetellida; family Fissurellidae; genus Diodora; species Diodora aspera. Next base: position 1,367 of record JAUELE010251524.1, on the reverse strand, counting down.
TTGTATTTTTTATCTGGTTATCTATTGAACAATAAGTCATTCAGCAGGGCCCTTATTTACTTCTTTGAAGCGAAACCATGTCACGAATCTAGCGTCTTGAAACTGCAGTTAGTGTGTTTACAAGTGAGGTTGACATACTACAAGGGAATTGAATTTGAAAAATAAAATCGAAAAAATCTCGCTCTTAACAGTGCTTAAAATATTTTAAAATGGTCGGGCAGCTGATATTTTAAGTGCGGGCGGGTGATGAGAAACGAGATATTTTCTTTAAGTGGCGTTAAGTTGTCTTCATAATCCACAATATAAAACATTGCTTATGTATATCTATGAGAAATGTCATGACAACGAAATACCTTTTTATGTAATTACTATAACACTTTCATTAGAATATTCCGAATGTCGTTATATTGTGATCGGCAAAAGCAGTTTTATGACATTCCCGCGTACATGCGCAATCGACCGCGCTCCTTGATGGCACTGTGGGCTTCTATGCATTAGAAGGAAGAAACGTACTTCGGAAGTAACTACATAGTCATTCTAGATCTACTACATGCTGGTTCCGATGTTAGCTTTACTTCGGTCTTATGCATACCGAAGTAGCGCTGTTACTTCCGCAGCAGCCAGTTACTTCCGATGTAGAGGCTTACTTCTATCTCATGCATACCCTGGTGTGTTGTTGATTCTCTATAAAAATAATCTCTTTATTTGCTTTCATAAATCTTTCACCGCGATGGGGTTGGATGATCATAAACAGCTACAATGTGTGACCAAACAAAATCAATTCGTGACTTTGACTTAGACGTGCTTCCAATCGTGCACCTCGGGCGAGATACGAACCCGTGACAGCCGATGAGGATGTATCATTGTTCATCACCATTGCTCTCTGGACGGTGGATAGCTAAATGGGTAGAGTATCTGACCAAGAAGCCGAAAGTTCATCTTCGCTACAGTAGCAGGCCTCCTAGATCTTCTTACACAATTTAGGATATTTAATGAATCTATAAAGAGCGGCGATGAGACATTAGAGGACATACAGTGGTGTGTTAGAATAAAAGGAACATTACGCAAATGGTAATCTCATTGTGGAGGAAGGAATATTTTATAAATTTGTGTCACCAAACAGAAAAACGCGAGAGCCTAGAGCACCAAATGTATCATTGAAAACAATCATTTTAATAGTGTTGCTTGCATTAGATGAAATTGGTTTACGATACAAAACTCAGCGCATTTTGAATTCTACGATCACATTTTGCATTTTGGAAATGTTCATTGAAACATAGGACATAGATGACAGATTCTTCAAAACAAGGACAATAGAGGACTCATTTTTCAAACAGAGGACAATAGAGGACTCATTTTTCAAACAG
>JAUELE010251523.1:0-19327 GCA_031471655.1 Diodora aspera | reverse complement strand
CTCTCTCTCTCTCTCGTATCTTCATGAATATGTACTCCCCTCTCTCTCACCTGTCTCTTGCTCTGTCTCTCTCTCTGTCTGTCTCTCACCTTCATGAATCGGTCATCCCCCTCTCTCTTTTATCTTCATCAATGTGTCCTTTGCTCTCTCTCTTTCTCTCTCTTGTTTTCATGAATCTGCCCCCCTCTCTCTCTTATCTTCATGAACCTGTCCTCCTCTCCCTCTCTTTCTTATTTTCATGAATATATTTCCCCCTCTTTTCTCTTCATGAATCTGCCCTCCATTTTTTCTCTCCCTGAGTCTCTCTCTATCTCTCTCCTATCTTCACGAATCTGAACCCTCTCTCACTCTCATCTTCATGAATCTGCTCCCCCCATTCTCTCTCTCTCTCTGTCTCTCTCTCGTCCTCCTGAGTCTGCTGCGCCCCTTTCTCTCTTTCCATCTTTCTCTTCCCTCTCTCTCTCTCTTTCTCTCCCTTTCTCTCACTCTCTCTTCCCTCTTTTTCTCTCCCTTTCCCTCTCTCTCCTTCTCTAGCCCTCTTCCTCTCTCTCCCTCCCCCTTCTATCTCTCCCTCTATCCCTATCTCTCCTCATCGAGAACCAAAATGTTCACTCATCTCCTCTTGAAATCAATGAAGTCTTCTTATGTTATACAGGTCTTCTTTTTTAATCGCGCACAGGCATAGGAATGATTTGAGGCGGTGAAACGTGTCGGTTATTGTTGGTACTCGCGTTGCTAACTATTTACATTCTTACATTCTCAGACATTCTAGTGGTAGAAGACGAGGTACTGGAGAAGGAAGAGGGAAGAAAGAGGAGGTAGTTGTGGAAGAGAAGGCATTGGTGATGGTGGAGGAGGAGGCAGAGGTGGACAAGGTAGTGGTGGAGGAGGAAGATGAGACAGAGGTGGAGGGGAAGAGGAGGAGGAGGCAGAGGTTGTGTTAGGAGGAGGCAGAGGTGACATGAGGAGGAGGCGGAAGAGGAGGCAGAGGTGGAGGAGGCAGAGATGGAGGAGGAGTTGGTGGTGGCGGAGGGGGTTAGTGGTGGTGGTGGAGGAGGGAGGAAGGAGGCACAGGTGGAGGAGGAGGTGGCAGTGAAGCAAGAGGAGGATGTGGAGGCAGAGAAGGCATTGGTGATGGTGGAGGAGGAGTCAGAGGTGAACAAGGTAGAGGTGGAGAAGGAAGATGAGACAAAAATGGAGGGGAGGAGGAGGAGGAAGAGGCAGAGGCTTTGTGAGGAGAAGGAGGAGGCAGAGGTGAAGGAGAAGGCAGAGATGGAGGAGGAGGGAGGAAGGAGGCACAGGTGGAGGAGGAGGAGGCACAGGTTTGGTTGTGGAGGAGGAGGTGGTGAAGGCAAAGGTGGCAGTGAAGCAAGAGGAGGATGTGGAGGCAGAGGTGGTTGTGAACGAGGAGGAGGCAGTGGTGGTGCAGGAGGAGGAGGAGGCAGTGAGGGTGGTGATGAAGGAGGCAGCGGTGATGAAGTGGACGAGCAGGAGAAGGATGAGGAGGTAGTGGTTGAGGAGGAGGAGTAGGAGGATGGGTGGAGGCAGAGATGGTGGTGGAGGAGGAGATGGAGGAAAAAGTGGTAGTGGAGGAGAATGAGGTAGAGAGGAGGAGGAGGAGTGGAAGGTAGAGGCAAAGGTGGTGGAGGCACAGGTTGTTGTGGAAGAGGAAGTGGAGGCACAGGTGATGGTGGTGATGGTAATTGAGGAGGAGGCAGTGGTGGTGGAGGAGAAGGAGGAGGCAGATGTGATGGTGGAGGAGAGGCAGCAGATATGGTGATGAAGGTAGGCGCATTGGAGGAGGAGGGGAAAGAGGCGAAGGTTGTAAATGGAAGAGGAAGAGGTAATGGTGGAGGAGAGGAGGAGGAGGTAGTGGTTGAGGAGTGGAAGAGGAGGTTGTGGTCGAGGAGGAGGAGGAGGAGTTGTGAAGGAGAAGTAAGAGGTGGGGTGGAGGCAGAAGTGGTAGTGAAAGAGGAGGAGAAGGTATAGAGGAGGAGTAGAAGGAGGAGCTGGAGGCGAAAGGGGAGGCAAAGGTGGTGGTGGTGAGGAAGTCGATGCAGTGATGATGGTGATAGAGATGGAGGCAGTGGTAGAAGAGGAGGAGCTCGATGTGGTGGTGAAGGAGTGAATGAGACCCAGTGTAGGAGGAGGGTGGTGGTGATGGAGGAGGGCAAGGTTGTAAAAGGATGAGGGGAGGAGGTAGTGGTGGAGAAGAAGAGAAGGAGGAGGAGGAGGTAGTGGTGGGGGAGAGGAGGAGGTAGTGGTGGAGGAGAGGAGGAGGAGGTAGTGGTGGAGGAGAGGAGGAGGAGGTGGTGGTGGAGGAGAGGAGGAGGAGAAGGGGAGGAGGTTGTTGTGGAGGAGAAGGATGAGTCGAAGGTAGAGGTTGTGGTGGAGGAGAGGAGAACTGGAACAGGACTATTTCAGGGCTATTTCATGTAAGTTAAAACAAGATAAGGATAACATGCTGATTTTAATTTAAGTAGAGTCGATGTTAGTGTAATTGTAACATTAACTTCATCCGCAAAATTATTCAAGATTCCCTTTATTTAAAAGTTCAGTTTATGGACAGTCAGATTCGCTTTAATAATAGATCACGTAGATGCATCTCCTATTTTTACTTTTTCTAAGTTTTTACTAAGTTACTTTTTCTTATTATCTTAGTTCTGGAATATACATTTTAAAAGTATGTTTCATAACATTCCTTCCATATTTGATAAATAGATAAATTCAACTACCAAGCTTCTCTTGCAAATTTGGAGTTTCTCTAAAGCAGCTTGCCCCAGTAACACATTTGCCTTTAGAAAACTACTGAAACAAATGTGAATGTTTTTTTCTCTCGCAAAATGAAGCTTTAGTACGTGAAGATCATAATCAAATCTGTACATTGTGTCCACATGCATAACACGAAATACTTAAATCAGCTGTTTGCTTACGACAAGGCTGACATTTCGACAGAAAGATCCATTGTTCAATCGTGCATCTGTGCTACTGTTCATGACATCTAAACAATGGCAACTGAATAAAGAACGCACGTGGATGTTTTATCATAAATAGTGTTAAAAATACGCCTTTTGTAGCGTGTACGCTTGCTTTTTCTTCTGGTATTGGATTGCATCTCACATGTTCAGTAAATTTCACTCTGCCACTACAGTCTGTTTGCGGTATAAGGAAATCGATGAATTGCTATGTAACTCAAAAACGAATAATTCTAGCACTTTCAAATTTTGCGAAATGACAGATATTTTCCAGGTCAACTCACAAAAGAAAATTTCAACGATTAGTTTTCAAAAATGAAAAAGTTGTGTAACAAACTATCATTATTTACATACTTAATTGATTGAATAGACATCGGAAATCATTTCAGTAAACCAAAGCCAAATTTCTTCTCTTACGATTTTACTCATCCAAAGTAAAATAATTGCTCGTTTGATAGATGAAGAAGAAACACGTCAAGGCCATGCAAGGAAAATATTCTACTTATCTGGTGTTTGTAGTTATCGTTATCAAGTTTACTTATCAATACTTCACAGTATAATATACAGCCGTACAAGTCGGAACCATTTACAAGTGAAGAACATTTCCTGTGACGAATCGGAAATGTCAGAGGCAAATGAAGCCACGTTTAATGTTTCCCGAAAGAAGAATAGACTGATTAGTAAATTTCCGACGCATAACACCCGAAATCTGGGAATATTCGCAATATGTGACAGCTTTAGTGTGATATTTGTTTCTGTTTCATTATTCAGAACTTCGTAATTCACATTTTGCGCTGTCATTGACGGCTGGCATTTTAAACCAATATAGAGCATCGTGTTGTTTGTAGGAAATCCCTCCCTCATGGAGATTAAATAAGGCCAGCGGATTCTAAGTCTCTCCCCCCCCCCCCCACGGCATGTCAGGGTAAAGCATAGACATTCGTTGGGAAAATTTCGGAGAAAATGTGTGTATATTTTTGTGCCGTTTGTGTATTTGTCGGGGATTTCAGACCTCTTTCGGGGCTCTCAGCACCACATCGGGGAATTGCTGGCAACCGCTGAAAAGGGTTAATTTGTACAATCTGAAGTACCCACTGTTAAACACAATACTTTGAATGACCGTACTCCAGACGTTTGTTTTCTCTTAATGTGTTAGATGCGACTGTGGAGATTGCCAACCATTGGCTTTTTCTCCCCTCGCTGACATCGATGAATCCATGTATTTGTTCGAGCAAACCAGTGTCTTTACTTCGAAATCGGAAGTCAGTGTTTTTTTCGTCCTTACAAGATGTTGTACGACCCTAAGCAACACAGCAAATCATGTTATTCGCGTTTCTTGATGACAGAAAGTATGGGAAATGCACACAAAGCTCCTATTCACATAAGGGTATCGGCTTTGGCCCGAGGTACGTAATATTATGACGCCATAATTCGCAATTTGATGGATTTATAAATGCATACGTACTGAACTGTCTGTGGGATGCGGCATTTCGTTTATCTAATAACGGTGTTATGAACTCTCCAAATTTCACACGACTTTGCCTGGTGGCTAATTTATATTAGTAGTTCATGTATGTGAAGTTTGAGTTTTGTTTATTATTCGCCATTGACATTATTAGCACGCATAATATACTTTTCCAGATAAGTTGAACTCTTTTAGAAGTGTTTCTGTAGCTAGGGGAGCGACCATTTTATTTATTTTTGTTTCATCTCATGGCTTGAGACAGTTTTTGTTTTCTTAGATACTTGCCGACAAACTATTTATTTATTAAAAATTACATTCACTATTTAATGTGATTACAGGAATTTAAAATGTAGTAATGGGGATAATGAGGGGGGGGGGGCAGAAACAAATATCACATTAAAGCTGTCACATATTACAAATATTCCCAGATCTGGGAATTTACCAATCTAAATATTTTTTCTTCTTTTGGAAGACATTAAACGTGGCTTCATTTGCCTCTAAAATTTTCGATTCGTCACAGGAAGGGGAGGGTCAGACGAATCCAAGATTTTGTGTCGCGGGGTGACAAGCGAAGCGAGGAGTTTTGTAAAGGTGGGCTCGGGGGCATCCTCCCTAGGAAATGTTAATTTATAGAATCTCTGAGACGCATTTTTTTCATGTTATTTCGGTCAAAATAATGAGTTTTGTAACCAGTCCAAATAATGAAATATTACAGAGTCAACTGAATCAGTTGCAGAATGGGGGCGATCCAAGGACGTTAAGCGTAGGACCAGGGGCCGCCTAGGCCCTGAAACTCTGGGGTCCTAAGTCGTCGGAGACACGTTCTGTGCGATTTCTAGTGAAGAAATTGAAGGGGGTGTTAGCCCTTATCCCGCAATAAGTTGGGGACCTCGAGCTACATGTATCTCCGCTTCCGCTTCTATTACACAGAAATCAACCAATACTACACTGCTGAGGTCCAGATATGATTGAAAAGTTGCAGGGGCGGGAGCAGAGCTTTGCAACTGTCTAAATAGTGTCATAAAATTGACCTTTTAAAATAGGGTTGGACGGAGCCAGAGTAAGGCCACCACTGGGAATTAAGGTAAATGTGAATGTTGGAAGGACGGATTTTTTTAAGGATACATTTAATAATTATATCAATCTATTTACTTGTTCTTTTGACTCGTGCAATCTATTTATTTTCTCTAAATTCCCTGCTATTTGTTTTCAAAATCCCCCAGTCCGCCCCCCCCTAAAATCGAACGGCCAATCTTCTTTCCACAATACATGTAATTACACTTTCACTTCTGCAGCCATCATTATTTTTTTCAGCTTCTCTCAGGGCCGCGGGATGGGGCAGTGGTTGGCGCGTCGGCCCAGCAATCGCCAGCCTTAGCGGTTGTGGTTCGAGTCCCGCCCGGGCACCTCTCTTTCAGTCCGGAGAGATTGGAGCCCCTACAACGACGTGTTGTTGATGAAATCGTGGCGATATGGCTGAAAGATTGCCGAAAACCACGTACAACCCCGAATCACTCACTCAACTTCTCTGTGTGTATTCATTCTGCGCCAAAATCTGTGTTAGATCGGAATTATTATTCTGCCACAAAAATATTCATAAGACTAAATCATAATGAAATATTGGTTATTTTGTTTAGTGTGTTGATTTGATTTCGTGTGAAGGAAAATGATACGTGTACTTTGTGACGCAGATTATTGAAGTTGGACACGTGCTCCACAACGCTAAAATAGGTCTGGTGCTGTCTGTGTGAAATAAATAACATCAACTGTAAATCATACATTGTACATGTAAAAGTGTACGCCTAATTAACTAATGCCGTATTCCCTTGGTCCCAACAGATGCAGACGGATGTATTTTCTATTTTCAAATAGTCAGTCTCATTCCGAATCTTTCTCTGAGTGTTTACCGAAGGATGTTTCGTCGATTTCCGAAAGCTTTATGGATATGAGGCGTATGCATTTATTTGCAAGTGCAACGTTTTCGAAGGTTTATGCATATTTTTAACATTCTGTCGGAGAGTTCGGAATGCCCTTTTTATTTTATGGCATGGGGGTCTCAACATATATAAGGCTATTCAAGAGGCAGTAAAACCGACAAACATGCTGTGTGTATTTATTATTCGTGATACATAATGTACGTAATTTTATGTATATTAATTTTATCGTTAGATAAGTATTTGTTTAAAGGAAACACTGAGTTTGACCACGTATCCAACTTTAAACCGCGCTGGTGTTGAAAACCCTATCTTTCTCGGAATAAACTTGTAAGGTGATGCCACGTAGTCAGTAGAAAACCTTCAGCTCTATGGTGGCGTTTCCTTCGGTTACGAGCGATTCACTCTGTGTTCGTAAAACCGTTCGTCACACATTTAGAAGAGCTCGACTGCCACCACACTGCCACCACACTGCCACCACACTGCCACATACCATGGTGAGGCACAACATTCCACATTCCGATGAGTTAAAGTTGGCGCCGGTATCTTTTTTCGTGTTTCGTTATTCGAATAATGCCAGAACCTAGTTCGTTTTTCAAATAGAGGTTGGCGACGTTTTTCGCTATTAACGAACCTGGATCTAGCACCAAGTACGTTTTTGTTTTTCAAATTCGGCTGGTACTGCATCTGGTGATTTTTTTGCTTTTCGAATAACGAAACAGCTCCAAATTCAATTTTCGTTTTTCGAACAACGAACCCAGTGCTGGGAGGCTGGCAGCGAGTGTGGTTTTCGTTTATCAATTCTGGAAACCAAGTTTGGTTTTCGCTTTTGAATAATGAACCATGTTTTCGGAGGTTTTGTTTTTTAATAACGAACTCGGTGGCATCGGGTTGGTTTTTTTGTTTTTGAATCGTGTACGTAATGGAAACACCCCGGTCTTTTTCGATTCTTTAAGATAACAAGCTTCCAGATCCAGATCCAGAATTTTGTGACAGGCGAAGCGAGCTAGAACTGTTGTAGGCGGTTCGAGGGTATCCTGTTCAGCAAAACGTTAATTTATAGACTCTCTAAAACGCATTTTCCAGCCTTTATTTGGGTCAAAATGAACTCTGTAAGCAATATAATTACCGAGACGACAGAAGCAATTGCAGAGGGGGAAGAATCCAAGGATCTCAGGCGAGAATCCAGTGACCGCCTTGGCTCCAGACTCTTTGGGGGTCCAAGATTGTCGGAGATAAGTTCTGTGCGATTTCTAGTGAAGACATTGGAGGAGGTGGTCAGTCCTTACCCCTTAAAACGTGAGGAAACTAGACCTTCCACCTTCCGCCTTTATGACAAAAATCAGTCAATACTGCAGTGTTGGAGTCCAGATGTGAATAAAGAATTATCGGGGAGTCCGGGAGCATCCTCCCACGAAATTGTTTTTAATTCGTAAAAACTCTGAGGCACATGTTCCTACATTGGTTGAGGTCAAACATGAACATTGTAACTACTCTAAATAATGCCATATAATTGCCAATCTGAACTTTTTGAAGGGGTATCGAAGACGGATCGGGATGCTCCTGAATCCGCCATTGAAGTTTAAGGTTAATGGGAATCAAAAGAGATTTCATGATACATTTAATAATTATGAACTGAAAATAATTGTGTTTTAATTTTTGTGTGTATTTGCGCAATCCATTGTTTTTTCCTGACTCATGCAAACTATCTATCCTCCAAAATCGTCTACAAACTATTATTTTCAAAATCTTCCATCCCCCAACAAAAACCAAGTATGATTTCTGTTTCTACTTCTAGTATCGACGACCACTGACTGAAAAATTACAAGACTTTTACAGGTCCTCCAACAGTTGCCACATGCACATTTATGCAAATGAAACGATACATCTGCAGTATCTCAAACGTGTCTAACCACCTTCACTGACAGTACAAACAACAGGCTGTACTTAAGAGGCAGGGCGTTATACTCCTCCACATGAAACATTTATACATCCACTCTGAATAGGCCCTGACACCATCAAGGTCAATCAGTTGTCATTGTTATTTTGTGGTTTTTATGCAGCTTATTGTGTCAAAGAAAGGGGACAAAGAAACCAAAAATTCGTTTAATTGTTAGGAGGATATGAAACCGTTAGGCCGAAATCGGTAGGCTATTGCCTTTTAGTTTTGCATTGTAGGCTATAAAGACTGTTCAGATGTGGTCCACCTTCTGACCTGAAGATCGTGGGAATAAATGTCATAGTTGGGAAGGGGGGGAGCTGTCCTCGACTCAGAACATGAAAGGCGGTGAGAAGGGGGTTAGGTGGTGGGGAGGGTTACCGTCATACCATTTGTTCAAAGGTACATTCATCTTCTTTCATTAGGATAACAACATATCACAATTTGATCTGTTGTGCGCAAAGCTAAATTTGAAACGGGCTCCCGAAAGCTAAACTAGGTCTAGTGCGATCTGTGTGCAATATTTAACACAAATATACTGCCGGGCAAAAGTAACGATACCAAATAATTTCAGTTATTTTTCTTTACGTCTTTCTGTCATAGGAGATCAAAAGGATGCTAGGATTTCAAGGAGTGTAATTTGATTGACATCATATCGTTGATAAAACGTCCTAATCTTGAAGGGATATCTCTTGCATATCCAACGCAAATGTGAATTCATTCAGTAGTCTCTCAAAATCTTGGTATCGTCTCTTTTGCCCGGCAGTGTAGTGAATCATACATTGCAAAAGTGCATGCCTAATTAAAAGACACCATATTCCCTTAGCCCCGGAAGATGCAGACGGATTTATCTTCCGAACCTTACTCTGAGGGTTTACAGAAGAATGTTCCGTCGATTTTCGAATGCTGTCTGAATATGAGCCTACATTTATTTGCGTAACGTTTCCAAAGGTTTGCGAACATTTTCAAGATTCTGTCGGGGAGTACGGAACTCCTTTTTCTAATTTATATATTATATAAGGCTATTCAAGCGGCTGTAAAACAGACAAACATGCATATGCTATATCTTTTGTGTACAGTGTTCGTGTTATTATAAGTTGCTATTATTTGTCATTCTATACGGTATGTTATGTTTATTTAGCATTGTCATCTGAGATGCCTGCCATATGTACTTTTATGCACGACCACTAGGTGGTCTCTGAAAGGTTGTCCATATGAAGGCAAATTCTGCTTTTGTATTGCCATGATTGTCCTGAAATATTATTAAAATAGTGGGAATATCTTTGAAGACATCGGACGTTGTTTTTAAGAAAAAACTTCTTCATTCGCAAGTTTAACGCATCAAGTTAAGTTTCACTGTCCATTCGCCTCGTCCTGGACCCTCGTATATGACGGGTGACAAGAAACGCGCTTACAATTTCACCATCTTAAGTCAGCCTCACACGATGTGATGTTTTCTGGTATTTGATTCGATGCTACGATAACCTACCATACAACAAGACTGTCGGATGGAATCGGTCACAATCGTTCCGTGTGGTTTGTTGTAAGATTCGCCACGACACGATTTGACTCAACACGATGCAGGGATAATCTTCGACACGACAAAACTGTCGGACTGAATCTGTCATAATATCGTGCCGTATGAGATGTTTTTAATGTACGACACGACATGATTTGATAAGACACGATGGTGCGATAAGGCTGTAACCTGAAATCGGTCATAAACATGTTGTGTGACAGGTTTTACAGCATGATGCGACACGAATCTTGTATGAGTTGTGTTGCAGTAGGGTTTTGTACATGCTCAAATAATCATGTATTTGTAACTGCACGTAATCGTGGCCTGTGAGACCGATTTAAGACACCAACACTTCTCCACTACATCCTGTCGTGTCGCATTGCAGGACAAATCGTAGCGTGTGAGGCCGACTGAGAAATGATATCACACGATCTGATTCTCCCAAAAAATCGTGTCGCATGAAATCGTAGGAAAATTCCAAGCGTGTGGTCCTGGCTTAAATCCGCTAAGCGTCGGATATCGGTGACCAGAAAACAACCTGCATTTAGTAATTATTAAACTATCACTGCAACAATACCAAACGTTTGACTTTTGCTCCCTCCCCGCGGCTAGCCTATTATTGCCAGTGCTCTGGGTTCACAGTATTGCTGTGGCTTATCACTTGGGGGAGAGATGATTACGGGGACAAGACAAAGGTGATGTTGTTCCTCAGCAGTATATGACCCCTTAAGCATATAGACCCAGTGCACCATCTTCAATGCAGGTCGTGGGTGCGAATCCCAAATCATATCGTTCAAGATAGAGGCCAGCTATTAGGCGCCACGGAGGTTTATGTTTCTAAGATGTTCTGTATTCAATATATACTACGAAAAAGAAGTTTAGGGTCAAACAGTGAATACACTATTTTATTAACAAGACGCAGTGCATCCAAAATCCACATGTTGACATACATGCATTATGTCAGTGTGTGCATGTTTAAAATGACAGTCATGAACAACACGTGCAAGTGCTGCATGTGCGGATACATCAATAATTGCAGATTTTGAGTGAAGTGAAGTGAAGCAATCTTTCCTACAATTCAATAACTTTCAGCATTAAATGTTCACCTGACCTTTAAGGCAGCTGGTGACACTATTCATGAAAACAAACTGTCTAAAATATGCCCATATATGGCTATTTCCGGCAAATCTTCAAATAATAAAATTGATAATTTCAGTTTATGCTGACATCAGGCTTGACCCTTAACTTCTGTTGAGTAGTATAGATTCCTCGCGATCATTCTAAAAACTGACTATGCCAAACAGGCGCACTTTTTCAATACGCTAATCTTTGACACATGAAAGTACAGAACTAAACTATAGTGTCATATGACCTCATATTTGGACATCGTAATTTTAAAGCATGCACTCTGGTAGATATTCAGCCAAACAGGGTATTACTTATATCATAATTCATCCAGCACATTTACCTGATGCAAGGCGAATCATTTCATAGCTGGCAGTATGATTATAAGTCTGTCAGTTACGAACTCAAATTCCCTAGTTGTCTTCCTGTCCTTAATCTTAGGGGGGGGGGGGGGGGCACTGGGAGCACGTGCCCCCTTAGCTCGCCCTTTTAATTGTTTTTGCCAGGATAGCACCAAATCAACCCCCAAAATGTTATCCAAACTCATGCACTGGGCTGAAATTGCACCATTTTGCATGTTGTTTTTTTAAAAACAATTTGCATGGGAACAAGCCCCAAGATCTCTCTAGAATATAATATCTTTCATGACCTATGGTTTGCCCCTCCCCTTTCACACACGTTCTGGACCGGCCCCTGCATAAAGGTCAGGTAAAAACATCGATGATGCTTAGCTAAACATGAGGTACACATGCAACATTGCACATAAAATTGATTATGATTGTCACTTTAAACATGCACACATTCATACATAGTGTTAATGGTAGGCATCCTGAAGATTCTGAAGGTGCATGCACGTGTTTTACAAACTTAGGAACCGGCCTAGTGGGTTATTTTCTATATTTGTTTGTAAAGTGAAACTAGTTTTGTCGAATACACAACGCCATTGTCTTGCTGCAATTATTTATTGACCAGTTTACATGATTTCTGCAAGATCCGGTGTATATCCACAACTCATCCTGAAAAAAAGACAAATTGATTTTGTATTTTATAAAAACATTGCTATTTGTTGTGATCAATGAAATACATGAAATGGTATCAGTAAGTTCTCTGCTCGGATTAAACCAAACTGGTCGCCTCGCTGAAAACATCGCCACAAATTAGCATAGAAAGCAATTGCTACTGCAGTATCGGTTTTATTGTAGAAAATGTTTTACAAGTACATAAACTAATTTTCTTGCTGCTATCTGCAGCAGATATATTTACAAAATGTTCGTTGTGTGTGCTCTGCCTTACGATAGGTGGCGCTCTTCGTTCTTAGGACTAGTTAACTTTGACGACATACTCTTCAGTACAGCAAACAAAGAGGATAATAATAATTACTGAAGACGAATACCGACGTGTATTTAGCCAACGAAAATAAATAATAAGTATTGACATGACAGAACGTATTCTATTCTTCGACGAAGATCTAACTTGTGGCGACCAGTTCAGTGTGGAGACGAGTTCGTTGTACCCTCTGCCCATGCTAACACAGGCTGTCCATGGAAGCGCAATTATGGCACATCAATCGGTGTTTGATAATATTAAACCACCTCATGCCCCTATATAACACAGTTTGAAAAGACCGGCCTCAGTCTAGGGCAGGCTCATGAAGAATAAAACCAAGTTTGGAGACTACTTTCAAGGAATGATTACTCTGATTTTTTGTTATCATACGCACCTTCAAATATAACTGTGATAAACTTCAGCGAAAACGATATTACTGATGTTTCAAATATCTTACAATTACTGACGTAACAGATAAGTACCTTGGTTCTATAAAGACACCATCTTAATACATCCACTAAACATTCGCCACTCGTTCTCTGGTATGCACTCGACTTAAAATCCGTAAAAAAACCATATGAAGTTGGACACCATGCATTCTTATTGATTTCTCTCATGTGCAAAAAGTGTTTCCGGTATTGCCGTGTTCCATACAAGTTGCTACGAAGACTGAAGTTGGGAGAAAGAAGAAGTAGATAACTCTACTAATAAGATTGGCTTGCGGACTATTTGCTTTCAAACACGCTTTCTGACCTTGTGGTGATAAAAACAAGGGGAAAGGGAGATAATTCTTTAGCATTTGGATCAGATCGAAATGACATCACTCACGTTTATTGGCCTGTTGCATATACCGAGTTGGCAAAGCGTCCACCACATATCTGGTTCTTGTCGCCACGACAACTTTCAGTGCAGCCGTTATTGGTTCCAAATGTGCCGTAACTGTTGCCACAGTAACATGAATGTGATCGTTGTAGACCCGCGTAAAGGTAGCCTCTCTGGTAACACCTGCAAGAGAAATCATAAGGTCTATTTCCAGGGGCGGCGGAAGCAACTCCAAAGTGTGGGGGGGGGAGGGGCTGTGACCCAAGGATCCTATGTATGGAGGATCTCGTGATATTTGAAGCATTCGAAGATCTATTTCAAAACACATGAAATGTCAATTGAAAAAAAAATCATGTACGTTGACAAACGTGGGGGAGGGAGGGTCCGGCTTCCGTCATCCATGACGACATAATATGTAGTGTGAGAACTGTCACATAGCTATGAGCATGCTGTATGTATGGACTTTGGGCGCTATATATATACCCATTATTACACACACCTGTAATTAAATAAAACCTCAAACGTACACTGAACAAATATTGAAAACATGAATAGTTTATATGCAAGGATTGGCTTATTTCATACCACGAGATAAAAAAAAAATCTTTTGCGGGAATACAGGAAAACAGTCCTTTCCATCAAAATTATATGGTCGCTCCTTTAAATCTTTCCGTCTTTCCTAGGCTTTTGTCAACAACGTAACTACGTGTATATACAGTTGCATATCAATTACAGCAAGGGAAGTAAATATGCATGTACGTGGGCCTAAGGTGAATATCACTCACCGGTTCTATGACGAATATTGTAAATTCTGCTTGTTGTTTGATAAGAAAAGGTATGATGTTGTTGAGAAAAGTCACCAAGTGTTGTTTTCTGTCCCTATAAGGTATTATGATCGCTGTTTTGTTCCGGGCCTCGCAGTCGTGTGGTCTGAAGTAGCCTCCAGGAATAATGGGAAAATATCGCCCAGAAATAATCTCATAGGTCGTTTTTGCCGTGTCAATCTCTATTCTGCCAACTGGAACAAATAATCATTGCATATATACTGAACTCCATTGAAAACGCACCACTTGTAAATTTGAAATATCTTAGTTGTATTTAATCAAGGAGGAGACTCAAATGTGGAGGAGAATCAAGGAGGGGAGGGGGTCAAGGAGGAAGGGGATCAAAAGAGAAGGGGAATCAAAAGTGCAGGCGAATCAAGGAAGAGAAGGATGATCAAGAAGGAAGAGGTGGATCAAGGAGGAGTAGAATCAAGGAGGAGGAGAATCAAGGAGGAGGAGAATCAAGGAAGAAGATAAACAAGGAGGAAGAGAATCGAGGAGGGAGAGAAGTAAGGAGGAAGAGAATCAAGGAGGAGGAGAATCAAGGAGGAAGAGAATCAAGCAGGAAGAGAATCAAGGAGGAAGAGAATCAAGGAGTAAAAGAATCAAGGAGGAGGAGAATCAAGGAACAAGAGAATGAAGGAGGAAGAGAATGAAGGAGGAAGAGAATTAAGAAGGAAGAGAATCAAAGAGGAGGATAATCAAGAAAGAAGAGAATCAAGGAGGAAGAGAATTAAGAAGGAAGAGAATCAAAGAGGAGGATAATCAAGGAAGAAGAGAATCAAGGAGGAGGAGAATCAAGGAAGAAGAGCATCAAAGAGGAAGAGAATCAAGAAGGAAGAGAATCAAAGAGGAGGATAATCAAGGAAGAAGAGAATCAAGGAGGAAGAGAATCAAGGAGGAGGAGAATCAAGGAGGAAGAGAATCAAGGAGGAAGAGAATCAAGAAGGAAGAGAATCAAGAAGGAGGATAATCAAGGAGGAGGATAATCAAGGAAGAAGAGAATCAAGGAGGAAGAGAATCAAAAAGGAGACTCAAACGTGGAGGAGGATCAAGGAGGAGGGAGATCAAACGTGGAGGAGGATCAAGGAGGAGAAGGAGGATAATCAAGGATCAAGGAGGAGGAGGATCACGGAGGGAAGGAGGATAATCAAGGATACATGAGGAGGAGGATCAAGGAGGAGGATCGAGGAGAAGGAGGCGGATCAAGGACGAGGATCGAGGAGAAGGAAAAGGATCAAGATGGAGGAGGGTCAAGGAGGATGAGAAGGAGGAGGAGGATCAAGGAGAAGGTGGATCAAGTAGGAGGAGTATCAAAGGAGGATCAACGAGGTAGAATCCAGGCAAAATCCAGTTTCAGTGGAGGCTGCTGAAGTGATATTTGAGAAACGATAAACACATATAAGACTATACACATATGGATCAGAAGATCGATAGAGGATGCGGACCTCCTGGGCTCCCCTCCTACTGGGATCCGTCTATGTTGGAGAAGGACCCGGCGTTGCTGCGGATAATGTATACTAAGCCTCCCCCACCCCAACCATTATTTTTATGGGCATGAAAAAATCATTCAGAAATGGAACAACAACAGTTTTTTGTTTGACTGCATTTAATAGTTTTGCCAAATAGGTTCCCGAAAGTACGGTGGTCCGTTGGGGACATTACAGAGTTTTATACACTTATACTCGTCCAATGAAAATACGTGAAAAAGTTTTTAAAAAACTCCGTTGAAATTCATGAAAATCATAACAGAGCTTTATACATTTATTGTGATTTTCCATTGAAAATGCGAGACAAAAACACAAAACTGAAAACTCAAAAACTCAAATGTGAATCTCATAAATAAGAACAAAACACCGAAAAACGCCAATGAAAAGGTACGAAAACTGCCAAAAAAGGGACATTCAAATGCATTACAATTACGTGTTTCCACTGCACAGTCTTCATAATAATCACATTTATTGCCTTAGAAACTTCAGAAAACTCCAAGTGAAATTACAAAAACCTCAAGTATTGAAAACTATTGCCACCGTAGTGGAAATTATGTCCCTTACGATGGGATTTCGAGACATTTCGACCTTGCTTGTAACACCACACTCGCAAACGCGGACACACAATCGAGCACGATTACTAAGACTAGGTGTTTCTAAGCATTTTGACTTCGCTTGTAGCAATACACACACACGCGTATACACTCCAGCACGCACACACATGCGCGCATATATGGATGCTTACCAAGACCAGGGGGTGTTTCCGGGCATTTGTCCATCGGCTGCTTCTGGGATGAGATAGCCTTTTGGGATGACACGTGGTGGGTATTAAATACCACGAATGCCGGCAGGAGGGCAATAAACATCAAGCAGAAGAAGATCTTGACCATACCTTGCACGGACAACTTCATTCTGATGCAGGCTGCCCTGAAATTTGACAGTGTACATATATCACGGACCGTAAAACAAATGAATAAAATTCAATAAACTTTTTTCATTCAACCCTTGGTTTTTGGATCTATATAACTCTTATACTTCTAAAGGTTACGTAGTTTCAAATCATTTTCTTTTGGTACAAAGGGAATTCTACCACCTCCCATATTTCTCATAGTTTCAACTATCTCCATTTTTCCCTTGTCAATTTATTAGTAAATTTCTATATTTCCCTGTAAATCTGTGATTGCACATGTTATTGTTATTGTTTTCAAAATATCTGTGAATCACTTAAAGTTGGATATGTGGTCAAACTCATTGTTTTCTTTTCAAAAAACAACCTTTGGAATGATAAATATACAAAACAATTATGAACATACAACGAATAATGGACAAACTATATAGCACGGTTGTCGGTTAAATAACCTTTTGAAAAGCCGTCTGTGAATACTTCACCCCGGAGTGAAATATTATGCATTCGAATTTTCACGTGACCACAAGCGTTATTTAATTAGGCAAACACTTTTATAACGTCTGATTGTTAGTTTATGTTATTTATTTCACATAGAACGCACCGACCATATTTTGGCCTTGGGAACACGTATCCAACTTTAACATTGAGGATATTTGCAGAGATACAGTTTATTAATGTTCAGGTTCAGTCTAATAAGGCCAAACCTAGAAGAAGAAATTAGAGATCCGAATGTATACACATATATCACTGGTACATAAACTGGGGTTAAACATTGTCACGGCTTTGTAAGTCAGCTAAACATCTTACATTATTCCTATAGTTTCACTAAAAGCTTCCTATAAATTGATATATTTTAATGAAAAACATTCCTATACAATTCTTATAATCTTTCTAGATCTCGTAGACGCCCTGAAACCCGTTAACATGTACCGGTCTTTCATTATTTAGCAGACATCCATCAACACATACATCAATATATTAATACAAACAGCCAGTCAGACACACATATATCAATATATACACACGTACGTGCAAGTAAATCAATTCATCCATACATCAATAATGATAATAATAATAATAATAGCTGCGAAAAAAGGTGTGAAGTTCGGAACTGAACTGCAATACAGTTTAAGCCACAGTTACTTATGCCGTACCAGTTCTATCATACTCTTTTGGAGTGGTAGCCTAAACGCAAAATTAAATTCAGGGTCTTGACCGCTTGAGAAGAAGAATCATGTCAGACAATAGGGTTCACCATCCACGTTCCTCACTTAATCGTTCCATTTACCAATTTACCTTGGGGACATGGTCTGATTAATGTAGAGGCTGTACATGAAAGAATACTTGTATTTACTTGCTTGATGGTCATCTGGTTAGGTGTGTCCAGTTACTTTAAACGCACCCAGGATGTTGGACTTAGGATTTTGGTTGTTGATTTAGGAGAAAACTCTGTACTACTGAATGATGCAGAGATGGGAGACAACCAGGTGAAGAGGTTCATCAAGTCAAGCTAGAGTCTAGAGTATTTTAAGGATTAGCTTTCTGGGAAACCACTGTACCGAGTATACGTGCAGTATGTGGAGCAGAATACCAATCCTTTCGACTCCTTGCTTGGATGAAATCAGCTGGAAGTCTGTGCAATGCAGAAGGCTGTTGTGTTGGGGAGTCCCCATATTTTCCGCAAGGTTCTTGGGGAGTTCCACTAGGCAGCGTTTCCTGGGAGCCAGTCCCATTCGCTGTCTGGGTTGCATGAAGAGGGGGCAAGGGTACCTGAGCTGATGATGATCCCTCTGGGAGTGACTATGCCAGGACCACCCAACCCTCCTCTGCTGCATATCTTTTTTTTAAATCTGTAAATAATAATAATAATAATAATAATAATAATAATAATAATAGTTCACTTATGTGGCGGTTTTCCATGATATATGCCATGCTACAAGACGCATGAAGAAACAGTTTAAGAGGAGGCTTGGCAGAAGCGGTGTGTTTCCAACTCTCGTTATAAAGAGGTCAAAGTCGGAGAGAGGCGCAGCGGCGGAAACAGGAAGGATGTTTCACCAAAACGAGAAATGTATGATGTGATCCGACCTAATACAACGAGAAAATCGAGCTGCGGTGTTTTGGATGCGTTATAGTTTATCAAGGAGTGGTTGTGGACAGCTAGGGAGAAGACCTTTGCAGTAGTCAATCGTGGACGTGACTACCGACAGACAGATTAGTTTAGTTGATTCAACTGTAAGACGGGATTTCCCGATATTCCTTGCCTGTAAGTAACAAGCTCTTGGTAGATTGTTGACATGTTGGTCCATGCTGCGATCAGGTTCAAGAACTACGCCCAGAATGTTAACTGATGATGAGAAAGGGATTTCAGTGTCTCCTATGGTAATGATGCTCCGGTCACACTTTGGGCGTTTTGATAGTAGTCCGACAAGCATTGCTTCCGTTTTATGCTTATTTGAAGTCATCCATAATCTGCTGTCATGACACACACAAGCAACAGCAGAGGCTACAGGGCCAAGTTTCAGAGAGGTCATCACCTGAGTATTATCTGCATACAAGTGGTGAAGGAGTTGATGTTTCTGAGTGATGAAGTCAAGCGGCACTGTGTAAAGTATGAAGACCAAGGTCCCAAAACGGATCCTTGGGGTACACCTAAGCCCAGCATAACTGGGTATGAAAGTTCATCATTGATTTGCACAGACTGGTACCTATTGACGGGTAGGAGCTCACCCAACTCAGAGCTGTTCCATGCATACCCACTTCTGAATCCATCCATCCATACCTCAATCCATCCATGCATGCATGCATCCACCCAACCATCCTCCCTCCATACATTTGCAGTTTTCGTTTGTTTTTTAATTTTTAATTTTTTATTTCGTCTCTCAGAGGGTTACAGGGGGGTCAAACATGTTGTGGACCTGTTTGTAGTCATATATATAAATAGATAAAATTGATATAGACATTACATTAATTTTTGATACATGTTCAATAATTATACTTA